>JADBJO010005985.1:55000-60000 GCA_016801955.1 Conus betulinus | reverse complement strand
CCTGTCCACTGTCCAGGATTGTTTGCCTTTCTCAGCTAGTATTTGACTCACTGCAGAATACCTGTCCGCTATCCAGGATTGTTTCCCCTTTCTTAGCTAGTGTTTGACCCACTGCAGGATACCTGTCCACTGTCCAGGATTGTTTCCCTTTCTCAGCTAGTGTTTGACCCACTGCAGGATACCTGTCCACTATCCAGGATTGTTTCCCTTTCTCAGCTAGTGTATCTGACCCACTGCAGGATACCTGTCCACTATCCAGGATTGTCTCTCTTTCTCAGCTAGTGTGTGACCCACTGTAGGATACCTGTCCACAATCCAGGATTGTTTCCCTTTCTCAGCTAGTGTGTGACCCACAGCAGGATACCTGACCCATAACCAGGGTTGTCTCCTTTTTCCAGGTTAATGTGTGACTCACGTAATGCTATCTTCCCATTGTCCGGGATTTTCCCCATTTTTCTAGGTTTGTGAGTGATCCACTGTAGGCTGTCTGTCCAGTACCTAGAGCTGCCTGGTTATAAGCATCATTCTGTATCTATGTTTGCTGCTAGATATTGTGTGATCTACTTTCGGCTGCCTGCATATTTTCCAGGATTGTCTTCCTTTACAGGATTTTGTCTGGCTGTATGTCCACTTCTTCAGGATTATCTCCCTTTGTAGGTTTTTGTGTGGTCCACTGCAGGCTGACAGCACACTATGCAGGATTCTGGTCAACTTCAGGTTGTCTGTCCTCAATCCAGATTTGTCTCCCGTATTGCGTATTGTTTGATCCACTGTAAGCTATCTGTGCACTATGGGCTGTCTGTGTTTGTGTCTGTGTCTGTGTCTGTGGGTGTTTGTGTGCATTCTCTTGCTGAAGTTTTTTGTCTGTTGAAAACTTAGGACATGGAAGTTTCCCAGATTTCCTACCATTAAAAAGTGTTGTGCTTTCTATATGAAACTATAGCCCTCAGCCAATGATGTAATAACTTCCAGTATTTCTTACAGCAGTGTCAGCATGAGGGATTGTTGTTTGACGTCCAGTCTGTTGTGAATCTTCCAGCACTCTAATATGAACGTTGTATAGTTTTGTTTGTACCTTTAAAAAAATGTCTAAAAGGTTAGTTGTGATATTTTTATACCTTTTTTTTTAAAGAAAGCATCAACTGTAGGTTAATTCATTTTGCTTGTTTTTTTTTTTTCCTTTAAGAACCTTAATTTTATTCCAGGGACAAACCACTAAATGTTTGATACAAACAAAGGTGTGGCTGTCAGGTTGTAGACACAGTGTATTCAGGAGATGAGGGTGCTGCCTTGTGCAGGGTGTTCCCATCATCCTGCATTTTTCAGGCGGCTCTTTGTTGCCATGCAACCACACATGTGTTATAACTGATGACTCCTTGCACTGACAGTCTGGATGTTTCTGTGTTTGACGTTCAGGATGGATCACCTCCAGGTGTAGGGACTGTCACTAAAGTTCCAGTCAACCTGAAAACTGGAGTTGTATGGGTTAAGTGGGACTGTCAACAACGTGAAAAGGATTATTGCATGGGACTAAACAACCGCTATGATCTGAGGTTTGTCAGCAGAGATTAGAAAGGACTGGGCTGGTGACGAGGAATCCACAGTCAAGGAATGGGAAAGAGGCCATGTCTGTTTGTGAAGGAAACGGACTTGGAACAGTTTGAAGGTTTTCTCTTCACATCAGAAATACACTGATGTGCCATTTGGTTATTTCCCTTTCTGTGTTTATACTATAATGCTGTAATGTCACAGTAGTTTTAAATCTGTGTTTTATATACTTATGCTGCTTGTATGTACACATGTATTTACTACATATACATGAACACCCCAAATCGTACACACTTACACTCACACACATACACATGCTAGGACACATGTTCATAAACACACATATGCACACACATAAAGACACAAACACAAATTAACCTGCATTCTCTGTGTCACACACACACACACACACACACACACACACACACACACACACACACACGCACACACACACACACACACACAGAGGCACACACACACGCGCACACACACACACACACACACACACACACACACACACACACACACACACACACACACACACACACACACACACACACACACACACACACACACACACACACACACACACACACACACACACACACACACACACACACACACACACACACATGCACACGCACATACATATACTGCATATGCACAGACATGCTTCAGATTTATTTACGATTTTTATTTCAAAATTGTGGAGGTGTATTGAGACCTAAAAGAGCCTTCAACAGCAGTATTTTAATGAGTACTGTGTGATGCATTGTCCTGTAACTTGACCCACAGAGGTTGTTCAGTCAGTAGCAGGTTCATGCATGTGTTACCTGTACCTACAGTTAGTAGCAGGTTCATGCCTGTGTTACCTTTACCTACAGTTAGTAGCAGGTTCATGTCTGTGTTACCTGTACCTACAGTTAGTAGCAGGTTCATGCATGTGTTACCTATACCTACAGTTAGTAGCAGGTTCATGCATGTGTTACCTGTACCTACAGTTAGTAGCAGGTTCATGCCTGTGTTACCTGTACCTACAGTTAGTAGCAGGTTCATGCCTGTGTTACCTGTACCTACAGTTAGTAGCAGGTTCATGCATGTATTACCTGTACGTACAGTTAGTAGCAGGTTCATGCATCCGTTACCTGTACGTACAGTTAGTAGCAGGTTCATGCATGCGTTACTTGTACCTACAGTCAGTAGCAGGTTCATGCATGCGTTACCTGTACCTACAGTTAGTAGCAGGTTCATGATGTGTTACCTGTACCTACAGTTAGTAGCAGGTTCATGCCTGTGTTACCTGTACCTACAGTTAGTAGCAGGTTCATGCCTGTGTTACCTGTACCTACAGTTAGTAGCAGGTTCATGCATGTATTACCTGTACGTACAGTTAGTAGCAGGTTCATGCATCCGTTACCTGTACGTACAGTTAGTAGCAGGTTCATGCATGCGTTACTTGTACCTACAGTCAGTAGCAGGTTCATGCATGCGTTACCTGTACCTACAGTTAGTAGCAGGTTCATGATGTGTTACCTGTACCTACAGTTAGTAGCAGGTTCATGCACGTGTTACCTGTACCTACAGTCAGTAGCAGGCTCATGCATGTGTTACCTGTACCTACAGTTTAGTAGCAGGCTCATGCATATGTTACCTGTACCTACAGAGACCATTCACTCACTAGCAGATCTGTCCGTGTAATATCAGCACCTACAGGGGTCATTGAGGCACTAACAGGTCTTTACAAGTGTTATTTGTACCTGCAGAGGTTGTTCTGTCATTAACAGGTCTGTTTATGTGTTACCTGTACTGATGACGGTCGTTCAGTCACTAGCAGGTCTGTCTATGTGATATCTGTACTCAAGAGGTTGTTCAGTTACCAACATGTCTGTCCGTGTGTTAACTGTACCTACAGAGATTGTCAAGACACTGACACTGGTCAGTCCATATGTTACCTGTTCCTGCTGAGGTCGTTCACACACTAGCAGATCTGTCTGTGTCTTATGATCTGTACCTACAGAGGTCGTTCAGCCACTAGCAGGTCTTCTTGTGTGTTACCTACACCTATAGAGGTTGTTCAGTCACTGGCAAGTCTGTCCATGTGTTACCCTCTATCTACAAAGGTTGTTCAGTCAATAGTAGGTCTGTTTGTGTGTTACCTGATCTACAAAGGTCATTCAGTCATAGCAGGTCTGTTTTGTGTTACCTGTCTGTACAGAGGTCATTCAGTCAATAGCAGGTCTGTTTGTGTGTTACCTGTCCGTACAGAGGTCATTCAGTCAATAGCAGGTCTGTCCATGTGTTGACCAGGGAGATGGGAAAATCCATTGGACACTTTACTTGTCAGACACTGCTGGGAATCAACCCCTGACATCAGGATTAAGATCCTGTGTTCTGACCACTGGGGCACTGTGTCTGTCGGGATTCTGACCCGTCTTCCTCTGTTACCTCTAATCTCAGGATTAAGAGTGCTATGTTCAAATTGCTAGGCTACAGTCGTCAGGTTGACCCGTCCTCCATTTTGATCTCTGACCTTACGTTTAACACTTTTCACCCGCGCCCATCTTCTGCTCGGGTGCACCAAAACACATTTAGCTCATTCAATTCTTATGCTGTGTATAAACACAAGCACAGGGAGAATACTTTGGAGTAATTTCATTTTTACATTATGTGTCGCTCTGAGTAAGCTAAGTTTGAATGATTTGTGTTTTTTTTTTTTTTTTTTTCCCCTTGACACCATGATTCAAGGAAATAACGTAACAGTGAGGCAAGTTTTCAATGAAACCCGTAGTGGATGATCATACCAAATAGTTATGAAAGTATCAATATGAAAAGCCATAGAAATGTACAGAGTGTGCAGAAAATATATTTTGACCATGACACAGTCACCTTGTATTTGCATTGTATCACAAACACAATATCCAACTGTGAAAAGAAGAATAATGATTAAAGATTGTTTTTGCCCATAGTTTATCAAGGGTCCATGTATCACTAGATAAATCAAATGCACTGAAAACTTAATACGGTATAGAAAATTATATTTTCTGTAGATGTGTGCCCCCTTTTTTGTGTTCCAATGCTGAATTAATGACAGTTTGATTTTAGCAGCCTTGATCTTTCAACTTAACCTCCAGAACATGTCAGGCAGGGAAGGTTCCACGGCAAGTGTCAATTCAGGGTAGAAAGGGTTAAGTACTGTGGTCTGATCACTTGGCTGTAGTCATCGGGTTGATCTGTGTTCGACTTTGACCTCTGACTCTGATGATTTAAGTGTCCTGTTTTGTATATAATAAATGTGTCGGTCAACAGATACGATCAGCAGAGCGACCTTGGAGCATTTGGTTTTCACTTTTACAGTTGTTTGTTTTTTCAATGTTTTGTGGTGATTTAATCAGCTGAGTTTAATCATTTCTTCTATTTCTTCTTAAGAGAGAACACACACACACACACACACA
>JADBJO010005985.1:42500-50000 GCA_016801955.1 Conus betulinus | reverse complement strand
CCCTTACTGGGGTGAGACAAAGACCAGAAGAACATTGGCACAAGTTGTCGTGTGATTTGATCTTTGGATGCAACTATCCATCAAGGGGGGAAGGGGGGGGGGGGGGGGGGGGGGGGGGGGGGGGCTCAGTGGTAGAGCGCCGGACTCGTAATCTTGGTGATCCTGGGGTTACGGGGGTCGCTGGGCCGTTTCGGTACAGGGGGATATTTCCCACATAGTTAACATTGTTTCTGATTCCATTTCCCAAACAGTCCTTCGAATGAGACTATAAAGCAAGGTTCTGTGTGTGAAAGCACGCATAACATTTTGCACACATGTAAAATCCTATCGCCAACTTTCGGAAGAGAAGGCCAGTTTGGCTGTTGGTATGGATGACACGTTACACATAGCATGCACTTTGCGTGAGAAATGGAAAGAATGAAGGAAGTAATGAAACTGCATGAGTAACTTAAATACTCCTGCTTTGCTTACTTTGATATTTTGAATTTCAGGGAGTTTATCATCATCCTTTAGTCTAACGTTAATTAGAGGCTTGGGATTTGAGAAAAACCGAACAAAAATGATTGTTTAGTAAATTTGTTTTTCCTTCAGGGTCCTGTATTAGGTTATTCTGGTTATTTCTCAGGTCTGGAATCCCAATGTTGTCCTGTCTCTTACTCCTTATATAAGACCATAATTTCTTATTTTGATGATCACCTTTTGAAATCATCGAATTAACATAACTGGAGTGACCAAGCCTACATTCTCTCTGACACCTTCTCTTAATATGTTTATACCTAATCAGTAATCTTTCTGAATTAGGGTGTAGATTCAATTTCTTAAAGAACCGATGTTTCTTCTCAACAAACGTTTAGTTTTTGTATTAATCCATGGTTGGTGGTTCTTGCTTGAAGTTATTTTAGTAGGTATGTTGTCATCCATAATAAATTCCAAGTTAGTTTTTATACACTTCCAAAGGTCATTGACATTATTTTTTTATACTATGAAACCTAAAATAAAAAAATAAAAAAAAGACGACTGAAATCATGAGTATCCCTGCGTATTTTTAGTAAGTCTGCTTGGTTCCAGAGTCTGATTGTACGTTCCAGAGTCTGATTGTACATACAACAAGTGGTATAAAAAAAACAACAACAACTGAGAATCAATGTTTTTATTATATTGATTACCAAGTATGGCTTCTTCGCGCCAATCGATATCAGGTAAGTTGAAGTCTACACTGATCCATAGTATTGCCTTCCTATTGGCCAAAACAATGTCAGAAATGTCTCTGCAAATAGACGAACACACATTTTCATCTGAGTCTGGAGGTCTGTATACTGATCCAACAATGACAGGTCTCTTATTCTTAAAATTAATCCTACAAAATAAACTTTCACTATTTTTGCCTTGATATAAAAACTCACTGGCTAGGTTCTTCCGAATGGCAATCAAGACTCCCCCACCTCTTTTTCCAAGTCTGTCCTTTCTGTAAATATCACAATCCTCCATTAGAAGCTCACTGCTGGATAATCCAGTTTCTAGCCAAGTTTCTGTTCCAATTACAACATCAATGTTTTTTTTTCGGTGACTAAATTACTGAGTTCTTCCTTTTTCTTGATAAGTCATAGCCATCAGTTCCTCCTTATTCATTTTCAGGCAAAGATTCGAAAATATCAAAGACTTCTTCACCAGCAAAATGAAGTAAAAGAGCCTCTTTTTTTTCTCTTAAACTGCTGGTCACATTCATTGCAGCGAGCAAGTTTACAAACCTGAGAGAGCCACTTTCTCCATCGAATTCCAGCCGTTGCTTCGTCAGAGTGGACTGAAAATTTCTCGAAGTTTGGTAGACCTGTAGCCATTAAATTTTAAGCTATCAGATACTCGTCGCCAGATGCAGAGTCGTATGTGTGCGTTCATACAACATCTGCCAACACAGCTTGTGCGTTCAAAATATTTAATAGATCAAACTAAGTTGGCTAACGTGGAGAACTAAGCAACGTGTTGATCATTCGTGGGCTTCCATTGTTGTTGTTACGTTTCCAAGGCAATATCCAGAACGAGGCTTAATTTAAATATCTAATGACGGAATCAGAGCTAACTTACGTACACTACACTGCCTGTCTATACAGAGAATTTTTTGTTGAGGATAGCACTACACCCACATAGGTGTCAACCCAATTTTCCTCATTTTACAACTTCCCATATTGAAAAGTACGTTTTCCCTTATTCCGAGCCCCAAAACCTTATACATTACGGAAAACGCAAAAACATAGACACAAATTGCTGTAAACGCAATGTAATACTCAATATCAGGCAGAACTTCTTCACACACACACACACACACACGCACACACTCTCCATGAGGTGTTGCCCACTACCAACTCGAGCCATTTTTGCTGCAGGGGGGTTCGTAGCCATCCTCGATTCAAACAATGCGCACATGGGAAGTTGATTAAAAAAAACCGCGCATGCGCAGATTACCGGAACAATAGAAAAAAAAAATTCTGCACATGACCGATCATCTACTTAGTTCGTTCCCATTTCAGTGCTACGAGTCCGTTGAAAATTTGTTCACCTCGCAATTTGCCTCAGTGATTTAAAGATTTGCCTGTACAAATCATTTTTACCCGTCTTGAAACTTGTGTACGGCCGTACAGACCCGAAATCGTAGGTTTCCCGTACAGGAATACGGGGAAACCGTATAGGTTGACACCCATGCACCCATCCCACATTGTTGACAAATAAATGATATCTGACAATGTATGCACGCCACGGGAAAAAAAACTTACGTACAGCAGTACTATGGGCATAAGGCCGAAGTTGGCACAGGAGGAAACATTTTTTTTTTAGATGCACTAGCAAAGATTGCTGACATGAGACTGCCTCCTTAATCCGTCATTAATCGTTACACGAAAAACAATGCTCATTTACGTGTTCAATGGAAGTACGGTTCAAATCAAAGACTTTTGAGAAGAGGAGCACAGTAACTGTTTCTAGCTAGCGAGTAGGTATAATTACATGTTATGTGTTTTTTTGCATGTGTATGACAATGAGTTTGAAATTATACTACTCTGATATGTCTACCTCAAGAGTTTCCTGCAGTTTTTTTTTTTTTTTTTTTTCATGAACAGCTCTTACTGGTTTGAAGTCATGAATGCAGTAAATAAATCTGCGGGAAAGAGAGAGAGAGAGAGAGAGAGAGAGAGAGAGAGAGAGAGAGAGAGATGATGATGATGATGATGATGATGATGACGATGATGATGATGATCATCTTTATTTCCAAGGGTAACAGATAAGCAAACACATGTTTTTTTTTCATCTGGCCCTTGCCCCACTAAGGGACTAACTAAGTATAACTAGCAACTACTAAGCATAACTAGCGACTAAGACTTACAAAAACTGTAACAAACACACATATCTTTACAAATGCATTAAAAGTTGATGAGTTGTTCATCCATTAACATTTAAGGCGTAGATGACTTTAAAGGGAAACAAAGCGATTGAAACAACAAAACAAAAAATAAAGTAATTTCAAAGAAGAAAAAAAATCAGCAGACACAGCGAATGAAACAACAAACAAAAATAAAGAAAAAAAAAAATTTCAAAGAAGAAAAAGAAAAAGAAATCAGCACACACAGACAAAGAATAAGCGATCCTCCGACATCCTATCGAAGAGAGAGAGAGAGAGAGAGAGAGAGAGAGAGAGAGAGAGAGAGAGAGAGAGAGAGAGAGAGAGTACATTACTTTTGTAAAATATTAACATACAACAAGCTGCTAAAATGGTAATAAGACAACTACAATGCATCAGTAATATCATCATCTTTTTTCTTTAACATTTACATGATGTGGTTACAAGGCAAGACAAGAGCAAGCAGTACTACAATCAGTTCTCAGTAAGCGACAATAAAGGCATAGCGTCAATAGTCATAATGTTTATCTTTCATGATGTGTGTATGTGTGCATACCAGCACACACGCACGTGCGCGTGTGTGTGTGTTTGTTGGTTTGTGTTTGTTTGCGCGCGCGCGCGCACGCGCGTGTGTGTGTGTGTGTGTGTGTGTGTGTGTGTGTGTTGTGTGTGTGTGTGTGTGTGTGACAGAGAGAGAGAGAGAGAGAGATGCAATCATAATCTTCCTCCCCCCCCCCCCCCCCCCCCTCGTCTTTTTTTCTTCTTCTTCTTCTTGAACTGGTCATACACTATCCCAAGACTATAATTAATAAAAAACTTAGTAACAATACATTAATACGCAGCCGGGGGGGGGGGGGGGGGGGGGGGGGGGGGGGGGGGGGAGGGAGGAGAGAGAGAGAGAGAGAGAGAGAGAGAGAGAGAGAGAGAGATGATATTTCCATTTTTCTTATCCAAATAATATATGCTATAAAATTTGAATAACGAGCGACAATACATCAATAATCAAACAGTTACCAAGGCAGGGCACACATTTACCACCAGATACAGTGCTGCAATAAATAAAAAATATTAGGACATCAATCAGTAGTGACAGTGCATCAGTAAAGTCAGTGACCACAACATTCATTCATCATAATTACATTCATTAACAAAACCAATGGTCACCATATCTCTCAATTTATCATTATCATTATCTGGTTTAGAGAGAAAAAAAAAATCAGTAGAAAGGAACAGTTTAGTATGCAGCAGGATGTGCTCTGGTGTTTGTATTTTATCCCTAATGGTAACAATGGTCTGCTGTGAAATGTGTAATTAGTTTTTCTCTGAAGGATTCTGCATTTTGAGCGCATCGGAATTCCAAACCACACTACCAGAGTAAGATAAGCTTGATTTAAATAGATCTATTCTAGGTGTGGGAACCTGGAATTTGGTTGAATCCCTCGGGGTTTTGTTACATTTAGACTGAAGAGTTTGTGATGCTAAAGCCGACGCCATTGTTTGCATTAGCAAACATTTGTTGACAGCAAACTTTTTTTTTTTTTTTTTTTTTTTTTTTTTAAGCGGAAGGGCTCCTGCTTTAGTATAATCCCCTTTACTAAGACTAGACGATTTTAATAGAACTACTTTAAGTGCTCTTTGTAGAGACACTCGTAAGGAGTTTCATGGCACTAGCACTAGTAGAATCAAAATAGTGTTGAACAAATAATTGATTGAAGAGAGAATACGTGCGTGGAGAGAGAGAGAGAGAGAGAGAGAGAGAGAGAGAGAGAGAGAGAGAGAGAGAGAGAGAGAGAGATAATAGCACTGGCACTGGCGTGCTTTTTTAAAGAGAGAGAGAGAGAGAGAGAGAGAGAGAGAGAGAGAGAGAGAGAGAGTCTGGCAATCTGTGAGAAAATTTAACTGACTGAATGCAGCAATGGTAATTCGGGAGTTTCCCGGTCAAACGAACAATCGTGTTCCAGCCAAGGGAGGACACTCCATATATTGTCATACGACAGTGGACGAGAAGCCAGAAGCTTCCAGGTGAGATTTTCTACTTTCCTTCATCCAGTAAAGAATACCACAATGTGTTGACGACAGTTTTAATCGCTCTAAAAACTTCAATTTTATGCTAATTATTTAGTCTAGGGAATGTTTGATATTCTGAAATGTTTATCATTTCAACTTCCTCATTCAAAGAAAACGTACTTTCGGTTTGCAGTTGAAAGAATTTTAAGTTAGGAAAAGACGAAATATGAAAGTTTGTAAAATGATGTGGTGGCTATCATGGGAGAAAACCCACGATAATATTTTTTCAACCCATTTTCATTTTTTCAAAGTTTAGTGGCTGCTCTGAAGCTAATGGAACACGCTGAAGATCATTGCAGAGCTCGGAAGTCATGCCAGTTTCATGACACATAAAGGTCTCACCCAGGATAAGTGTTTCAGCCTTCTTTCCCGTCAACCTACTGAGCATGAAGAGTAACGGTGTAAAGCATACACCTGTATCACAACGCCAGTGCTGCTCCCATCTTAATTGGCCCAGATCAATTGTAGAACTCAGTTCAGACAGGCTAGTTTCTTGCCACACACAGTCACAGAATGGAACTCAACCCCAACAAGCTGCGAAGGCCAAGACTTTCAACACTTTTGTGTCGAAGTTTTCTGTAGATTTCCCATACAGGTAAGGATGGTCACTCTATGGGAGGAAGCAAGCCTTTGTTTCAAAGATGCACACACTAGACAGCTTTCCGATGAAGACTCCAGTCTTCTTCCATCCTCCACCAAGCCAGGGACTTGAACAAGCTGTGCTAGGACATACTGGGGTTGGTTATATTCCTATTCTAGAGCTAACTTCCCCCCTCCTGTCTTCTTTGTTTGTTGTTTTCCATACATCAGTTTAAAGATCAGCGTTGGTCACCTGAAGGAGGCTGCTTGAAAATCTGTTGCCTGTCTCATACTAGATTTATACCAGCACAGTATAGGACCCTCATACCCAGCCAGCGCATCTTTAACAAGCTTGAGTCCATGCAAAGAAGAGCTACACATTTTATAATTGATTGGTATCTAAACACCTCAAAAAGTGTCAGCTTTGATCCATTTAACAGTGAAGGAAAGTAGCAAAGTGGACCATACTACATGAAGTCATAAATGAACGAGCAGTCGTGAGCAAGCATAACACAACCATAGCTTCCACCCAGCAATGAAGGTGTAATTCCCATCAACAGCAGCAGATCCAATGATATAGCCAGTGTTGGCATGCTTCTCTTTTCCCAGCACCATCAAGGATTAGAATGCATTGCTGTTGCGTTGTGTGCAGCTCAAAGCAGCAGACTTCTCAGTAAGACAGTTGATAATGAATGGAAAAGAAGGTTCCAGATTCCCTGTATTGTTAGTGAAGAAATTTCAGTACAGGTAAGCAAGAAAAGTTAAGGGGCTTCTAAGGTAGGATTTTGCTATGGGATCACCCATGCTTTCGGTGTGTGAACAGCTTAAATGGCAGTCTTTTAAACCCCACATAGAGTACAACTTGTTTTAATCAGAGTGTCGTAGGTCTTTTTCATTCCAGTTTTTTCTTAATGAAAAACCACACAAAGTGGCAGAATAAATCAACATGTTGATTGTGACAGGTGTCAAGTGGATGAAGATGTCTTTGTCTTTTTTTTTGTATATGAGTTTCAAGACTGGTGAACTTTGTGAGTATGCGACTACTTTTTAGCTGGACTATGAACACAGCCTCATTCCATTTTAGAGTGGATGTGGATAAAGACGAAGATCATATCAGATGAAAACATGATGATTTAAAGTTTGTACAAAGATGAGGATCATATCAGATTAAAACATGATGATTTAAAGTTTGTATTGATCATATCAGATTAAAACATGAAGATTTAGAGTTTGTGTAAAAATGAGGATCATATCAGATTAAAACATGAGGATTTCAAGTTTGTATGAGATGAAGACATATCAGATTAAAACACAATGATTTAAAGTTTGTATGTCTTTCTTGAACCTGGCAGTCATCACAGTGACTTGTTGTTCATCATTGTTGTTGATTATATCATTGTGCCAGGTGGAGAAAGGAAGTCTCTTAAATAAAAAAAAAGGTGCAGTTGCAGTTTGCTCATGTTTCT
>JADBJO010005985.1:27500-37500 GCA_016801955.1 Conus betulinus | reverse complement strand
AAAACAAAGAAAGCGATCGCTGCCAATGGCCAGGTAACAGATTCAGGTTACTCACAGGAGGCATTACTGTTGACTTGGTTGTAGTTCTGCAGTGTTTCCTGTAGAAAGTCACAAACTTGGGCCACACCTGTCTTGACTCAAGAAAAATTAATAGAACATGTTGAGATCTACAGGACGGAGTGTTAGGATGCTTAGGATTTTTTAAAACTCGGATAATTGCATTAAAAAAAAAAAAAAAAGGAACAGTATGGGCTGTTGCTGCCATGCTATACAGAACTAAAAATCAACATCAACTAAAGTAATCACTCAAAGAAAATCGATAAGACATTCGTAGAGTACAGACAAAGAGTCAAGATGTTTAGATACAGAAAAAATGATCATTTATTCCTGTACAATTTTTGTAAAAAGATTGCTTTTATTTGGGAAAAAAAGGAGAAAAAACATATCATTGTTGCGGGCAAGGTATACAGAAGAACTGAAATAAATCAAAACATTGTTTTCAGAGTGAAAGGGACTGGACTTTGTATTTGTGGTTGCTGTGCAAATGTCATGACTAGTTATCACTAGTTATAAATACATGTCTGGCATACAGTATCAGATTATCATCAATGCCAGTCAGGCTAAGTGGCTTAACGTCTGTACTTACCCAACCCAGACAGTCACAAACAGACAGATAGATAAAGGGGCCAGGTACTAGGTATTCTCTAGATGTTGTAACATGATATGAGATAGAGTGAAATGAAGAACATCAATATTTGAATATGTCCATAAATAATTTTTGGTAAGTGAAGACAATCTTTTTATTGTGGACTGTGTGCAGGACCATGATGTTCCGGAAAAGTGTCTTTGGTGTGGTGAGTACTGTCCCTGTCATGACCCTCTGTCTCCCTGCTCCCTGCTCCTGTTTCACCTGTTGCCATCTCTGTTTCTCTGTTCAGTTTCAGAATCACTCTTCTTTCCTGAGCAAGAAATCTGGTGTGACAAGTTAGTGGGTACTTCAATGTTCTTCAGTGAAAATGCCTCAATGATTTGTGATGAGTTGTCTCACTTTATAAAGATAAATGTTGGTAATAGTGTGTGTAGTAACAATTCTTATTAATCCCTAACTATATTCTCATTGCATAAAGAAATATGAGAAGTGTGTATTCATTTTCAGATTTGAATGTTGTGATAGTCGTTAGAATTATGTTCTTACTTGTATGGTCAGTGCTCTTTGTGTATGCATGTGTGTGTGTGTGTATGTGGATGTGGGGGGTGGGGGGGGGGGGGGAGGGGGAGGGGAGGGCGTGCAATAATATTTTTATGCATGTATTCAGTGACTATTTTTCTTAGACAGGGCCTTTCTTTGTTTCACTTGATCTTGTTATGACTTTTGTCTTTTCACAAATCCTCTGCATCATCATTCATGATGTACTGGGGTGTTTATTGTCTCCTGACAAAGTCTCTATTTGTGCCAGTGATACCTGTTGTATTGAAGTGACTAGCTTCTCCTGACAAGGCTTTTCTTTCTGTTAATAGCTCCTGCTGGAAATCTTTTCCCTAACATTGGCAACAAAGCCTTTCTTTGTCATCAGGTCCTGTTGTGCTGAGGTGATTATCTTCTCCTGACAAAGCTTTTATTTGTGCCTGTAATCCTTGGTCTCATCATGTTTTTTTTTTTTAGTCTGTTTACTGACTAAAAGTTCATATGCACTGTTTACTTTTCATCTTAATTTTCACTTTTTGCTGTTAGAACCATAAGAATGTATATCATCAAAGATATATAGAATTTGAGTTGTTTACAATGTATCATCATCTATGTTAGCTCACGAAAGACGGTCCTTCTGTTTATCAATTTTAAGTCAGATCTGCAAATCTGGGATCGTTGGCATCCAGCTTTCACAGTTGTATGTCACCAGGAATCTGATGCATCTTGACGGCAGATTTCAGACTTGGATGCCTAACACAAATTGAAATACTGGCTGTCAAATCAATTTCCTGCATAAGTGGCAAAAGTTCTCACTTCACAGATTCACACAAAAGAGAGCTTCAAAGAGAAGCAATTCATGTTATAAATCAGCAAGATTTCTTGGTATGTGGAATGAAAGAGACAGCCTTCTGCTCAGCACATACACTGTACATTAGCACAGCATAGTGATCTGAGCAGAGTACACATATCTTTTATGGGTGTGTCACAGGCTAAAGTTTTATCTGTGTTGTAATGAAATGTATGTTTTCTCCTGATAAAACCTGTCTTTGTGTCATTAATTCCTGCCTTAATGAAGTGATTTTTTTTTCTCCTGATAAAAATCGTGTTTTTTGTTTAATTCATTCCTGTTGCAGTGAGTGATTGTTTCTTAGAAGAAGGAGCCTTTTTGAGCCATCAATTCCTTTTTTTTTTTTTTTTTGTCCCAACCTCTGAGCCACTTCAGAGGCAGTGCACCCACGCTGCTCATTCCGACACCCCACCCGTCCACAGCCAAAGCCCGGTCGGCCCCGCCGCAGCCCCGGCACTGGCATCCACAGGGAACAGTCAATGTCAAGTCGTCAAGAGGCAACTCACCAGGGGAGACACTGCACTGCTGCTGAGTCACTTTGTTGTGTTCAGTGGCACCTGTTCTGATCTAACATATGCAGGACACCACCTACTAATCCCCCTACTGACGACAATAATGCTTAGCCATGGAGCCAGCGTGAGTGAGCTCTCCCTCCAGAGGGCACCACCACGTCCGTCCAACGACAGCCCCCATGGACTCGCCAATACCGGTGACCGGTCGATCCCGATGGAACCAAACCAAGGTCACAGATGTAGAGAGGACATTCAAATTGAGGTCACCATGAGAGCAGGAATGAAGGGCCACAGAGTTTGAGACATTTTTTTTTTTTAATGCTGATCCATGAGAATGAGGATGATTAAGATGATGCTACAGATTTCCATTTCGGTCTGAGACTACATGACAGGGCTGTGCTCTACGCTTCCTTTCATAATATATCCCGGCATCAACCAGGCCCGAGAGATACAGGCACCTGCAGTGTTGGTCAGGAAATTTGAGCAACACTCTCAGAAACGCATCCATTACGTGGATGAAACTCGACTGTGTGGTCCCAGTCTTCCCAACTGAGTCCATAGCAAACTCAACTCTGGGTAGGAGCTGGTCGGGGCAGAAAAAACCCACATGACTCTGATGGGATTGGAACCCACGACCTCCCAGCCAGGAGTCTGCGACGCTAACCACTTCACCATGGCGGCTGGTGTGCCATCAATTCCTGTTGTAATGATTATTTTCTCCTGTCAAAGCTTTTGTTTTTAGTCATTAATTCATATTGTAATGAGGTGTTTATTGTTCACTGACTAAACCTTCCTTTGCTTCACACATTCCTGTGATTATTCACTCATGAGTGTTTTTTTATCATGATCATCATTTCCTGCTGTAATGAAATAATAATTTCTCTTCAAATCTGCCATTGTGTTTTGCCTGCAGGCTGATCAAGTATTTAAAATTTCCCATCATCAGTCAAATGCAGTCTCTGACTATGTGTTATTTTACATGCGTTATGTTCTGCCTGGATATACATCCAGGTGTACATACAGTTCAGGGGTCAGTCTGTACGAAGTTTGACCCATGTATACACACACAGAAGATCAGATCAGTCTTTGGGCATGTTGTCTCCGGTATATACTTAGGTGTTCAGACAGTTCAGGAGGTCAGTCTGCACCTTGACTGATCAGGATATACACATACAAGGTGTACAGTCAGCTCAGGAGATCAGTCTCTATACCTAGGTTTATCTGATTGTACACACAGAAAGTGTTCAGAAAGTTCAGGTCATTCTTTTCCTAGGTTGACCTGGGTATATAAACAAGTGTTTCAAACAATTTAGGAGGTTAGTATGTACTTAGGTTAACTTAGGTATATAAACAGGTGTTCAGATAATTTAAGAGAGTAATCTGCCCTTTGATTGCCTTGAGTGTGCACCCAGAAGGTATTCAGATAGTTCAGGAGGTCAGTCTATACTTAGGTTGATTTCGGAGATAGAAAAGATCAGCTGTGGGCTTTCCCTCTAGCTTTTATTCTCTTTGATCATCCATGTTATGAAGCATGCACGCAAGCATACACAAACATATACTCCTCTGTGTGTGTGTCAGTGTGCATGTGCGTGTGTGTGTGTGTGTGTGTGTGTGTGTGTGTGTGTGTGTGTGTGTGTGTGTGTGTGTGTGTGTGTGTGTGAGTGTGTGTGTGTGTGTGTGTGTGACCTACAGGTGTTGTTGACTCTGGTCTTCAGCATTATAACACTGTGTGTGTTTGTGTGTGTGTGTGTGGTATGCATATGTGTGTGTGCATGTGTATATGCATTTGTGTGTGTGTGTGTATGTCTGTGCTTGTATGTGTTAGATAGAAAAAGAAAGAATGTGTGTGTGTCTGTTTGTGTGTCGGTGTATATGTGTGTATGTATGTGGGAAAGAGAGAGAGAAGAAGAGGAGTGGTGTGTCTGTGTCTTTCAGTCAGGTAGGGTAAGGAAAGTAATGTTGCTTATAGCCCAGCCGACCGCAAAGGGCCACATCAGGCTGTCACCACATTGTGTCTTTCAGTCCGTGATTTGAGTATGAATTGAATACTGAAAGCTAGTGTTGAAGTAGAATGTGACATGTTCTGTGGATTATAGTCTTGTTTGTGTTCCCCTTGAGTTGTGGGAGCAGTTTCTGAAGTGACTGATGTCATGTTACAGGAGGATGGGTCCCCTTAGAAGGACCAGAGTATGCTGCTGTCATCAAAGTTGGAGATCGTGTCAGACGTGGACGGGACTGGTCGGGATCAAAGGTATGTTATTAGTGTAACTGATGGAATGAATGAAATGCTTCAGAACAGTGTAAAGGCTGGAGTTTCAACATGTGAACAGTGTGCTGACTGTGTTGATCACCTCAGAGACAGAAGAGACAGCACCTTGCAGCACCTGTGACCCATTCTGCCCAGCCCCTGTTCCATCTGACATCCTTAGTTCTCACCCGATCACAATCATGTAGTATCAGTGAAATTGTGAAGGAAAGTGCAGAGTTCTTCCAGGAATCCAGTTTTGACCTGAGAATGCCTCTGTAGACTGAGCTGCACTGACATGGCTCATCTTTAAGACAGGGTGTGTCACAGTTATGAGCAATATTATATCTTGCATTGTGTTATGTCTTATTGAATTGGACTTACAATTTTCATTTGATCTGAACAAGTAGCCACTCAGATTAGGTGTAGTGAAGAGAGGGACAAGACCACAAAACAAACAAACAAGAAAATGCTTCTAAAGCTTCCATGAGCCAGAATTGAACAATAGAGCTAGAATTGTTTCCCTTTCCAGGTTAGTGTGTGATGCACTACGGGCTACCTGTCCACTACCCAGGTGCCTGTGTGATCAACTACAGGTTATCTATTCACTATGCAGTTTGTCCCCCAATGTACGATCCACTACAGGCTGTTTATTCACTATCCATCATACAGATTTGTTTTTCCATTCCAGGTTAGTGTTTGACCCACTATAGGCTAACAGTCCACTATCCAGGATTGTTTTCCCTTTCTCAGGTAGTGTGTGACCCACTGCAGGATACCTGACCCATAACCAGGGTTGTCTCCTTTTTTCCAGGTTAATGTGTGACTCGCATGTAATGCTGTCTTCCCATTGTCCAGGATTATCCCCATTTCTAGGTTAGTGAGTGATCCACTGTAGGCTGGCTGTCCAGTACCTAGAGTTGCTGGGTTGTAAGTATCATTTTCTCTCTCTTTCCCCTGCTAGGTTATTGTGTGATCTTAGGATGTCTGCATATTTCCCAGGATTGTCTCCCTTTATAGTTTTTTTTTTTTGATTCCTGTCTGCCCACTTTTCAGGATTATCTCCCTTTGTAGGTTTTTGTGTGGTCCACTGCAGGCTAACAGCATACTATGCAGGATTATGGTCCACTTTAGGTTGTCTGTCCACAATCCAGATTTGTCTCCCATCCTGGTGTATTGCTTGGTCCAATATAGGCTGTCTGTGTTTGTGTTTGTGTTTGTGTTTGTGTGCATTCTCTTGCTGAAGTTTTTGTCTGCTGAAAACTTAGTCCATGGAAGTTTTCCACATTTCCTACCATTAAAAAGCATTGTGCTTTATATATGAAACTGTAGCCCTCAGCCAATGATGTTATAACTTCTAGTATTTCTTACAGCAGTGTCAGCATGAGGGATTGTTGTTTCGATGTCCAGTCTGTTGTGAATCTTCCTACACTCTAATGTAAACTTTGTATAATTATATCTGTATCTTAAAAAAAAAAAATTCTAAAAGGCTACTTGTGATCTTTTTAAACTTTTTTTTTTGAAAGAAAGCATCAACTGTTGGTTAATTCATTTTACATAATTTTTTTTCTCTCTAAGAACGCAAATTTTATTCCACGAACAAATCATAATTCCAGGGACAAACCACGAAAGGCATTTGATACAAACAAAAGATGTGGCTGTCAGGTTGTAGACACAGTGTATTCAGGAGATGAGGGTGCTGCCTTGTGTATGATGTTCTCCATCATCCTGCATTTTTCAGGGTGGCTCTTTGTTGCCATGCAACCACACATGTGCTGTAACTGATGACTCCTTGCACTGACAGTCTGGATGTTTCTGTGTTTGTCTTTCAGGATGGATCGCCTCCAGGTGAAGGACTGTGTCACTCAAGTTCCAGACAACCTGAAACTGATGGTGTGTATGTGACGTGGGACTGTCAACAACATGAATATGGTTATCGCATGGGACTAGACAACCTCTATGATCTGAGGTTTGTCAGCAGAGGTTAGAAAGGACTGGGCTGGTGACAAGGAATCCACAGTCAAGGAATGGGAAAGAGGCCATGTCTGTTTGTGAAGGAAACAGGACTTGGAACAGTTTGAAGGTTTTCTCTTCACATCAGAAATGCACTGATGTGCCATTTGGTTGATTTCCTTTCTGTGTATATACTATAATGCTGTAATGTTACAGTAGTTTTAAATCTGTGTTTATAATACTTATGCTGCTCATATGTACACATGTATTCCTGTACATACATCAACACCCAAAATCGTACACACATACACTCACACACATTCACATGCAAGGACACTTGTTCATAAACACACATATGCACAGACTTAAAGACACATACACAAATTAACCTGCATTTCTCTGTGTACACATGCATGCACACATAGACATGTAAAGATTCACACACACACACACACACACACACACACACACACACACACACACACACACACACACACACACACACACATGTACACATGCTCTCACACACACACACACACACACACACACACACACACACACACACACACACACACACTGTAGATGCACAGACATGCTTCAGATTTCTTATGATTTTTATTTCAAAATTGTGCAGGTGTATTGAGACCTAAATAAGCCTTCAGCAGCAGTATTTCAATGAGTACTGTGTGATGTATGTCCTTTTAACTTGACCCACAGAGGTTGTTCAGTCAGTAGCAGGTTCATGCCTGTGTTACCTGTACCTACAGTTAGTAGCAGGTTCATGCATGTGTTACCCTGTACCTACAGTTAGTAGCAGGTTCATGCATGTGTTACCTGTAGCAGGTTCATGCATGTGTTTACCTGTACCTACAGTTAGTAGCAGGTCCATGCATGTGTTACCTGTACCTACAGTTAGTAGCAGGTTCATGATGTGTTACCTATACCTACAGAGACCATTCACTCACTAGCAGATCTGTCCATGTGATGTCAGCACCTACAGGGTCGTTGAGGCACTAACAGGTCGTTTGCAAGTGGTATTTGTACCTACAGAGGTTGTTCTGTCATGAACAGGTCTGTTTATGTGTTTACCTGTACTGATGAAGGTTGCTCAGTCACTAGCAGGTCTGTCTATGTGATATCTGTACTCAGGAGGTTGTTCAGTCACAAACATATCTGTCCGTGTGTTAACTGTACCTACAAAGATTGTCAAGACACTAACAGGTCAGTCCATATGTTATCTGTACCTACTGAGGTCGTTCGCGCACACTAGTAGATCTGTCTGTGTCTTATAATCTGTACCTACAGAGGTCGTTCACACACTAGCAGATCTGTCTGTGTCTTATAATCTGTACCTACAGAGGTTGTTCAGTCACTAGCAGGTCTGTCCATGTGTTACCTGTATCTACAAAAGTCGTTCTGTCAATAGCAGGTCTGTCCATGTGTTACCTGTATCTACAAAAGTCGTTTATGTCAATAGCAGGTCTGTCCATGTGTTGCCTGTATCTACAAAGGTTTTTTCAGTCAATAGCGGGTCTGTTTGTGTGTTACCTGTCCGTACAGAGGTCATTCAGTCAATAGCAGGTCTGTTTGTGTGTTACCTGTCCGTACAGAGGTCATTCAGTCAATAGCAGGTCTGTTTATGTGTTACCTGTCCGTACAGAGGTCATTCAGTCAATAGCAGGTCTGTTTGTGTGTTACCTGTCCGTACAGAGGTCATTCAGTCAATAGCAGGTCTGTTTGTGTGTTACCTGTCCGTACAGAGGTCATTCAGTCAATAGCAGGTCTGTCCATGTGTTGACCAGGGAGACAGGAAAATCCATTGGACACTTTACCTGTCAGACACTGCTGGGAATCAAATCCCTGACATCAGGATCAAGATCCTGTGTTCTGACCACTTGGCCATTGTGTCTGTTGGGATTCTGACCCGTCTTCCTCTTTTAGAAAACACACACACACAGATAGATACAAAGATAGATAGATAGATACATATGTATACATTACAGACAGACAGACAGACACACACACGCAGGCATGCACGCACGCACACACGCACGCACACACGCACGCACGCAAGCAGTGTGTGTGTGTGTGTGTCTGTGTGTGTGTTGCTTGTTCAGAATATGGTAGACAATATTTGTATGTTACAGTTTGTATTCTTAATGGTTTTCTATTGTCAGTTTATGTAAAATACATATTATTCTTGTCCTGAACATAACACATTTAGTATGCGTTTGCTTCTGAGGTGTTTATGACTTATCACTATCATTCTTAATACATGTAATTAGCAATGTATGTAAATGAATATATGGTTAAATGTCTTTTATGCAAGTCTTGAATAGTGAACAGATTTCACATGATTGTTTTTGTTTCTGCCATGTTCGTTGTATGCTCCAGTCATATATGTGTATGCACTTTCGTTTAACATAACACATATAATGTCTGTTTTCTGCCATGTTCTTGGTATGTTAATAAATGTGTCGATGCTTTTGATAAATGCAGAAACATATTGTTTGTTTCTGCCACATTCTTGATATGTTATTACACATGTATGTGCACTTTGTTTAGAAACAACACACATAGTGTGTGTTTCTGCCATGTTCTTGATCTGCACTTGTTTTTGAATGTGTGTACACTTTCATCAGTCACATCACACATATATTGTTATATAAATGTGTGGACACTTTCTGTGAACGTAAGGCACAAAGTGTTTGCTGCTGCTGTATGGTCAGTATGTTCATTTTAAGAATTTGTGTAAATGTTTCGCTTTACTGGCCACTTGTTTTTTACACCCATTCTTATCTTTAAAAGGTGAATATGCTCCATGGTGCATTTCATGTCATGTACCACACGCATTGAAACATATCCTTTGAGAGTATTGGGACTTGTATGATGTGAGACATGCACACTTTACATCAGACTCCATGAAAACCTTGTTCAGAGATGTCCCACCTGATGTGATCTTTGAATTTATGAGGGAGATTAATATTTTTTCATCTGATCTAAGATTTTATGGCCCTTTACAGTCAACTGGGCTATAAGTAACTCTATCTTACCTTACCTTACCTTACCTTACCTTACCTTACCTTACCTTACCTTACCTTACCTTAACTCTCTTCCCTGCGAGAACATACAAATGCATGAGGACATATGGTCAGGCACCAATCTCTGTTCAAATCAGTCATGTTTAATCCTTATTCCATTCATGAATAACGAATGAAAAGACAGTCGAAGCCATGCCTTCTTGTGTATTGGTT
>JADBJO010005985.1:0-22500 GCA_016801955.1 Conus betulinus | reverse complement strand
GATATCGGTCGCTCAGATTTTGCTCTTTGGGATTGTACACTCAATCAACTATAGCCATTGGTCGCTGATTTTCAAGTTCCTCCATGCTGATTTCAGCATTTTGTGAAGTCATTATTTTAAGACACTGGGATATTTCTTACATAGCAGATAGGATATTCCATCAGATCCAGGCGAAAATGGCTCTGGCTTTCACCACCCTTTTGTTTATATCTTCCAGTATTGGTGGCTTGTCACTGAACCTTTTCTCTGGCACTGCAAACAGCACCAAGCCCTGGATTTCAAGAGGTACTCCGCTCTGAGGGTCGAAATATGTTTTCATGAGATGCCACACAAGAGGTTTTTTGTCTAATGTAACTGTCTCAGATTTTGGCTGCTCGAAGTTTCCTGGCGAACTGGAAGGAGTCTCTAAAGAAGCAAAGTTGTGCGTTCAGGTGTTCCCAGAGCTTATCCAACCCATTCGTCTCAGCTTCTGAGGTAGTTGTTTCTAGTCGTCTGGATTTTTGTGTAAGTCAAGTGTCTTTAATTTTGGTCATTTCACTCTAAAGGCGTACATGCAGGCAGCTTGCGTACACAATGCCTCCATCTGCGGTTATAGTTCGCGTTCCAGTGTGATCCCTCCCACCAGTGCATCCAGTTTTTGGACTTTTCGTTCATCTGATTTTTCCCATTCCACTTTTGCACTGGCAAGTGGTATATCGGATCTCAGGCATTTGGTAATGGCAGCCTATACAAATCCTCATCTGGATAATCAGCATGGATGTCCTTGGCACGGTAGTTTTAAAATCCTGGCTTTAGTTTTCCGACTTTCATCTTCATGCGAGATGCCCTGCTGTTCATTCATCATTGTTTGTGCCTCCTTTGTCGTTCTGTGGATCTTCATGCTGCGCTCAGTGGAGAATTTCCACCCACAGATACATGGGAATTCAACTCAATTCAAACACTGACAAGTAGACTCGTTGCTTGCCAGTGTTATATGAAGTGTTGAACCGTCAAGCAAGGCGGAAAGAACGTTATAGAGAGAGAGAGAGAGAGAGAGAGAGAGAGAGAGAGAGAGAGAGAGAGAGAGAGAGAGAGAGAGAGAGAGAGAGAGAGAAATGAGGGAGAGAGGTGAGAGGGTTGAACTGAGAAAGGGTTGAACGGAGAAGTATGAGTCAGTTCAGACAGTGTGTTCAAATTACCAACGAGTTTTTTAAATGTAGGAGTATGATTTTTTTCATAAAAAAAAAGGGCTCAAAGAATGAAATCATTGTGTGTGACACTGAATTGTTTGTGTTTTCTCTTTTTTTTTTTTTTTAATCATGTTCCGTGAATTCGTATTTTGTATCTGGGAGTGAGCTTCAGACCTATAGTCCAGTTACTTTGCTTTGTTTTGTATTGATCAATGCATGAGTAAAGTAGAAATCACGGCAAACCAAACTGCTGGTCAGTTTTGTAAAGACAGCATTGTTGTAGCATGGCGTGGTCGCCTATTTGTTGAAATTTTACAAATAAACGATTCTTTGTTTCGCAAATGTAACGCTGAAATGAGTAGTTCTACTGCCTGTCTATACAGAGAATTTTTTCTTGAGGATAGCACTACATCGATCCCACACTGTTGGAAAATGAATTATATCTGACAATGTGAGCATGTCGCAGAAAAAAACTTCAGTACAGTAGGGCCTAGTACTTTTGGCACAGGGCCAAAGTTGGCCTGGAGAGGAAACATGTTTTGGAGATGCTCTTGCAAGATTGTTGACATGAGACTGCCATCTCAATCCGTCATCAATCGTTACACCTAAAACAATGCTCATTTAACTGTTCAATGGTAGTACGGTTCGAATCAAAGACTTACGAGAAGAGGAGCTCAGTGTAACTGTTTCTAGCGACTGGGTATAATTACATATGTAGTTTTTGCTTGGTGTATGACAATGAGTTTGAATTAAACTACTCTGATACCTCTAGAGTTTCCTGCAGATATTTTTCGATCCTTTTTTTTATGAACAGGTCCTACTGGTTTGGAGTGATGAATACAGTAAATAAATCTGAGAGACTCAGAGAGAGAGAGAGAGAGAGAGAGAGAGAGAGAGAGAGAGAGAGTCTGCAATCTGTAAGAAAATTTAACTGACCGTGAATGCAGCAACAGAAATTCGGGAGTTTCCGGCATTACGAACAATCGTGTTCGAGCCAAGGCAGGACACTCCATGTATTGTCATACGACAGTGGTCGAGAAGCCAGAAACTTCGAGGTGAGATTTTTGCTACTTTCCTTCATCCTGTAAAGAATATCACTCAGTGTTTACGACAGTTTTAATCGCTCTGATAACCTCAACTTATACGAATTATTTAGTTTAGGGAGGTACAGTTTGTTCCTGACTGTTTGATATCTTAAACAATTTTTATCATTTCAACTTCCTCATGCGAAGAAAACCTACTTTCGGTTCGCAATTGGGAGAAATTTAAGTTAAGAAAAGGTGAAAATAAAAGTTTGTAAAATGAAACAGTGGCTATCATGGGAGAAAACCCACGATAATATTTTTTCAACCCATTTTCATTTTTTCAAAGTTTAGTGGTCGCTCTGAAGCTAATGGAACAGGCTGAAGATCATTGCAGATCTTGGTAGTCAGGCCAGTGTCATGACACGTAAAGCTGTCACCCAGGGTAAGTGTTTCAGCTTTCTTTCCCCCACCAACCTACTGAGCATGAAGAGATCCATGTAAGACATACACCTGTATCACAACGCCAGTGCTGCACCTATCTCAACTGGCCCAGATCAGTTGTAGAACTCAGCTCAGACAGGTCAGTTTCTTGCCGCACAGTCACAGAATGGAACTCAACCCCAACAAGTTGTGAAGGCCAAGACGTTCAATGCTATTGTGTCTAAGTTTTCTGTAGATTTCCCATACAGGCGAGGATGGTCACTCTACGGGAGGAAGCAAGCCTTTGTTTCCATGGTGCACACACTAGACAGCTTTCACATGAAGACTCCAGTCTCTCTCCCATCCTCCACCAAGCCAGGGACTTGAGCAATCTGTGCTAGGACATACTGGGGTTGGTTAAGTCCTGTTTTAGATCCAACTTCCCCCATGATGACTCTTTCCTTCATTGTTTTTCCATACATCAGTTTAAAGATCAGCGCTGGTCACCTGAAGGAGGTTGCTTGCAAATCTCTTGCCTGTTTCATACTAGATTATGCCTGCACAGTATGGGACCCTCATACCCAGTGCAACTTTAACAAGCCTGAAGCCATGCAAAGATGAGCTACACATTTATAACTGATTGGTATCTTAACACCTCAAAAAAAGTGTCAGCTTTGATTGGAAGGTCATCCACTTAACCATCAAAAAGAATGTAGCTAAGTGGACCGTACTACATGAAAATCATAAACAAACAAGTGGTCATGAGCAAGCGTAACACAACCATAGCTTCCACCCAGTAATGAAGGTATAATTCCCATCAACAGCAGCAGATCCAATGATGTAGGCAGTGTTGCATGCTTCTCTTTTCCCCCAGCCACCATCAAGGATTAGAATGCATTGCTGTTGCATTGTGTGCAGCCCAAAGCAGCAGACTTCTCAGTAAGACAATTGATAATGAATGGAAAAGAAGGTTCCAGATTCTCTGTATTGTTAGTGTAGAATTTTCAGTACAGATAAACAGAAAAAAAGTAAGGGGCTTCTAAGATAAGATTTTGCCTTTGGATCAGCCAGGCTTTTGGTGTGTGAACAGCTTAAATAGCAGTCTGCAAAACCCACATAGAGTGCAACTTGTTTTTAATCAGAGTGTTGTAGGTCTTTTTCATTCCAGTTTTTCTGAATGAAAACCCACAAAGCGGCAGAATAAATCACATATTGATTGTGGCAAGTGTCAAGTGGATGAAGATGTCATTGTCTTTTTGTTGTTATTGTTTGTTGTTAATCAGCTAGAAATATGAGGTTCAAGACTGGTGAACTTTGTGAGTATGCGACTGCTTTTAGCTGGACTATAAACACAGCCTCATTCCATTTTAGAGTGGATGTGGATAAAGATGATCATATCAGATACAAACATGATGATTTAAAGTTTGTATAAAGATGGTGATCATATCAGATTCAAACGTGATGATTTAAAGTTTGTATAAAGATAATGATCATATCAGATTCAAACATGATGATTTAAAGTTTGTATAAAGATGATGATCATATCAGATACAAACATGATGATTTAAAGTTTGTACAAAGATGAGGATCATATCAGATTCAAACATGATGATTTAAAGTTTGGACATCTTTCAGAACCTAGCAGTCATCACAGTGACTTTGTCATCATTGTTGTTCATTATATTGTTGTATGAGGTGGAGAAAGAAAGTCAGTATAAAAAAAGAAAAGAAAGAAAGTGCAGTTGCAGTTGGTTCATGCTTCAGCCACCCCCCTCCCCCCCTCCTGCCCCCCCCCCCCCCCACCCCCCCATCACACATCCTTCCTCTCAATCACCCCCCCCCCCCCCCCCCCCCCCCCCACTTCCTCTCAGCAGAACTGTTTGAAAATCTATTACAACTGTATGTATGACTGATCTGTTCAACAGTTCATGCCCAGATCAAGATCTGTGAAGTTGAGTATTTCCCCCTGAAAACTGATATATAGTAAATGTGTCCTTGGGTTCTGAGGTTTTCATCGATATCTAATATGTTTGGACACTTTGAACGTACGGCAAGCTAGACAGTGCAGAAACTGCGGCAGATAGCACAAATTTTGTCATTTGCTGTCTCGCGAGGCTCATTTTGCCTGCGGCGCTGCATTGTTGGCTTTGTGGTCCTGTCAAGCTGTATATAAGTGAGGTGCGGCGTGAGTGCGAGGAGTGTTCCCCCCAGTTGTGCCCGCAGTGGGTTGCCTAGAGTGGTCCCTGAGAACGTGTCCGAGAGAGTGATCAGTGCGCTGAGTGCTGAGAGAGAGAGATATTTCTCCCAGGGCTGCGTTCCTGGTTTGAGCCTGTTATGGAAGGGAAATAAAGAAGGAAAAAACTCCACGCCGTCTCTGTGTCTTCTTGACTGGCTGCTGTCCCTTGGTTCCTGCACCTTATCACCATCTGCCTGTCTTCACCTGCACACTCCTTACTCTTCCACACCATCACAACGGGACATAACTTCAGAGGTATAGATGTCTTTCCTAAGGTAGTCGATGGTGACCTGTTAACTGCATGAGGACTTTGTTGGTGGAACAATAATCTTTTTTCAGTCAGTGATCATGCTTGATTAAACAATTTTTTTTTTCAGTCAATGATCATGCTTGATTAAACATAAACAGTCATTACTTTACAAAGTTAAGGTTTTACAGGGTTTTGCAAGGATTTCACAGGATTTTTTTCATGATTTACAGGTGTGTGTGTGTGTGTGTGTGTGTGTGTGTGTGTGTGTGTGTGTGTGTGTGTGTGTGTGTGTGTGTGTGTGTGTGTGAGAGAGAGAGAGAGAGAGAGAGAGAGAGAGAGAGAGAGAGAGAGAGAGAGAGAGAGAGGTTTGGAATGGAGAGAAGGGGCATGGTGGAGGAAGAGTGAGGAAAGTGACATTGGGAGAGATGGGGGATAAGCAGATACATGGCTGGAAGGAGCAAGGGAGGAGGAAGGGGGATAGACAGTGTATGAGTGTGTCAATGGGCGTGTGTGTATAGGGAAGGGGGATAGACAGTGTATGAGTGTGTCAATGGGTGTGTGTGTATAGGGAAGGGGGATAGACAGTGTATGAGTGTGTCAATGGGTGTGTGTGTATAGGGAAGGGGGATAGACAGTATATGAGTGTGCTAATGGGTGTGTGTGTATAGGGAAGGGGGATAGACAGTGTATGAGTGTGTCAATGAGCGTGTGTGTATAGGGAAGGGGGATAGACAGTGTATGAGAGTGTGTCAATGGGTGAGTGTGTATAGGGAAGGGGGAGAGACAGTGTATGAGTGTGTCAGTGAAAGTGTGTGTATAGGGGAGATAGACAGTGTATAAGTGTGTCAATGAGCATGTGTGTATAGGGAAAGGGGGAGAGACAGTGTATGAGTGTGTCAGTGAAAGTGTGTGTATAGGGAAGGGAGATAGACAGTGTATGAGTGTGTCAATGAGCATGTGTGTATAGGGAAAGGGGAGAGACAGTGTATGAGTGTGTCAGTGAAAGTGTGTGTATAGGGAAGGGAGATAGACAGTGTATGAGTGTGTCAATGATTGTGTGTGTAGGGAAGGTGAGGAGTTGTGGAGGACTGGGGGTGCAGTTTGTTTCCAAATCTGAGCTGTGGTCATCTTCCAAATATATTTTTTCAGACATGGCAACTGCAGCTCCAGGCCCTATGGAGTGCCCTGTCTGCCATGATGGCTTTACTCTTCCGAAACTGCTTCCATGCACTCACCTTGTCTGTCACAAGTGTGTGGTGGCTTGGATTGAAAAGGGAGGCAACCAGGCTGGCTGCCCTCTGTGTCGAAAACCAATCCTTCCTGCTTCCTACCAGGGTCAAGAAAACATTTGCCCCTCTGGTGGATGCCTTGCCAACTGACTTTGCCACAGCTGCGATGGTAGAGAGTGAGAAAAGCTGAGTGGCAGTCATGTGTGCAGCTGTTGTGAGGAAGCAGAGGGCACTGTGTTCTGCCTGCAGTGTGCCATCAAACTTTGTAATAGCTGTGCAAAGATCCACGCCAGAATTCCTTCAATTCAAGATCACGTCACCGAACAGCTGAGTAACCTGTCAGCAGAACAACTGGCCTCACACCATAGAGTCACCTGCACCAGTCACAGCAGTAAACAGGCTGAGCTGTACTGCACAAATCATGAGGAGCTGATTTGCCTGCTATGCGCTTCGTTGAATCATCACGAGTGTCCTCCCTTGGCAAGGATCTCAGAGATGGCGAATAAGAAGAGGGAAGAGCTGAAGGCTGAAGTGAAGAAACTGGAAGACAGGGAGACGGCTATCATGGAAAAGGTGGAGTACACACAAAAGGTTCAGTGGGTCTGTGGTATCTGTTGGGATGTTGCTTTGGGATCTGAGTCTGTGTGTTTTCTGGATGCATGTTTATGTGTGTGTGTAGGTCTGTTGCAGTGCCAGTGTTGGTGATTCATAGGAAATACCAGCATTAGAACATCATGGAGCAACCCAACAAAGAAGACACAGTCACATGTCAGAATTAATGTAGCTGCAGTCAGTGGTACCGCCATTGATGATAGTTGTTATTTACAGCTTGACACTTTCATCACCAACAAGCTCCAAGCAGCTCAAAACCAGTTTTGCAGCAGAGCTACTGTGGGTGCACTACATCTATAAGACTGTAAATTTTGAACCACTGAACCAACTGCTGTACACCATTTGAAAAAGAAAAAAAGTTCAAATTCATTCCAGGTACTTTTAAAATAACTATGGTGCCCACAGTGAATCTGAATGTAATTACATGACACAAACAAAAACATGCATTCCCATGGTCCCACGTGGCCATTGTGATGTGGCATTGTGATTGCAAATAGCTCTGTGGCTTATGTGGTGATGGAAGGGTTAATATTTCTCATACTCATAGTCACAAGCATGAAAACTGCTGAGTGTGATGCCTACTTGCAGCCTGCTACATTAGTATGGAATGAAAGGGTAAATGTTTCTCTTAGTCACAAGCATATAAATTGCTCATCTACTTGCAGCCTACTACTTTAGTATTGAAATGCTCTGATTTCTGATTTATGTGTAATAATGACATCAATACATGCTCCATTTTCTTGCTTTACTTTGAACTGTAGCCTTCACACTGTGCTGGGTTATAATGGATATGGACAGACAGTTCTGGTCTTTCAAACATGTCATGGGCTTCATTTTCTGAAAGCTGATAGTTCTTTGATTTGAAATACGGCTGAGTACATTATTCTGCTGATGTTCTGGATACATGTTTGATGGAGGATGGATTTAGCAGTGTAACATATTCCAAATTGTGTGTGATATAGCAATGGTCAAGACTCTCTATATTCATAAAGTATGTATAATGTAGAATGTAACAATAAAAACATTGTGGCTAAACAAGGTTGACAAAGCTGACTAGATTTCAAGACGTACAAATTGAAGTAAAATTAAATTACATCATGGAGATGCACTGCAGTGGTCTTGATCTAGAAACTGTCTTCATTCAGAAGATAAGCTTTCGTGATTTAGAAGATAAATGTCTTGGTTCAGTAGATAACTTCTTAGTTCAGAAGATTTATTGTCTTGGCTCAGAAGATAAACTGTCATGATTCAGAAGCTAAACTGTCCTGATTCAAGAGAGAATGTGTCACGAAAAACAGCCATAATACAAAAGAAGGACTCTACCATTATAACTTATAGTACCTTTGTTCAGGAGATAAACTATCATGATTCAGAAGATAAACTGTCTAACATTATAATTTATAGTGCCTTTGTTCAGAAGATAAACTATCATGATTCAGAAGATAAACTGCCATGGCTCAGTTCTTAAAGTGGTTGAAGTAAATAGAAGATATCTTCCTGTATTTTTCCTCGGTGGAAAAAAGAGGCGTGCTTTGATATACAGGCAAAAGTGAAACATCAGAAAAGAACAACTTGGTAGTAGGGCTAGTCTGTCCTGTTTATTGGTTAACATTCTGAAATGCAAGCATAGAACTGGAATGGCAGGTTGGTTTTTGTGTCTGTTTTTTTTTTTTAATTATGCTTTTTAAGTTATTGTTTGAGTCTATAATGACTTGTTATGTAGTGAAATAAAGACAAGATTCAGAGTGGCCAGCAACTCTTCCTAGGAATTTGTGCATTACTTAAAAAAACAACAACTGATCTTTTATTCACTGGAAAAAAAAATGAACTTGTGTGCAGATGTAGTTACTCTGCGTTGTTGTTCATGTTAAAAATATCAAGTTGAAAATGTGAACATTTTATTTTGCTGGTTTTTGTTCAGATCAGTGAGCTGGATATCCAAGTGTCTGATGGCCAGGCCAAGTTCAAGGCCATGAAAGATGAAGTCAGGGCTACGTTTGATGACCTCCAATATCAGTGGCGGTCCAGCGCCAAAAGTTGAACTTGGAAATTCAAAAGAGAGAAGACGCCTTCCTGGCCGAAAGAAAATCCTCCAGATTAGACCTGGAAGATCTCAAAGGTGACCTGTCAGCTCACAGAAGTACTGCCCAACGCCTGATCTCCTCTGCCACGGACAGTTCTCTGCTGGCCATTGTGGGAAAGCTGAAGTCACGTCTGGCTGCTCTGGTGTCCCAGGTGCTCCCTGACGACCCCAAGACGACGACTGGGAGTCTGACCCTGAACTCAGACACAGTGAAGAAAACAAAGAAGGCAATCACTGCCAGTGGCCAGGTAACAGATTCAGGTTACTCACAGGAGGCATTACTGTTGACTTGTAGTTCTGTTGTGTTTCATCTAGAAAGTCACAAACTTAGGCCACACCTGTCCTGACTCAAGAAAAATCAATAGGGCATGTTGAGCTCTACAGGACAAAGTATGAGGATGCTTAGGATTTTTTTAACTCAGATAATTTCATTCATAAAAAAGAAGGAACAGCGTGGGTTGTTGTTGACATGCTGTACAGAACTAAAGTCAATATCAACAAAAATGATTACACAGAGAAACTCAATGAGACATTCAGAGATTACAAAGTGTTGGGATGATTAGATATACAGATGTATGGATTTATTTCCATATTTGAAAATAAACTCTATTATGTAGGAAAAAGAATAGAAGAAAACACATATCAGTGTGGATTGTTGCTGGTAAGTTATACAGAAGAACTGAAATAAATCAAAACATTGTTTTCAGAGTGAAAGGGACTGGACTTTGTATTTATGGTTGCTGTGCAAATGTCATGACTAGTTATCACTAGTTATAAATACATGTCTGGCATACAGTATCAGATTATCATCAATATCAGTCAGGCTAAGTGGCATAACTTCTGTACTTACCCAACCCTAAACAAGCATTTTTCTGTGTACGACTTCTGATATGTAAGGTAATTTTGTTTGTTTGTTGTGTATAATTTTATTCATATTGTATCATGTATTGATGGATTTTATTCTGTTTTGAAAAATCACTTCATAGACCTGTTCTTCATATCTTTTTTTTTTTTTGTAGTCAAAGCAGATAGTACTTTTCTTCTTTTTTTCTTATTTTTGCTTTGACCAGAAAAAAAAAAAAACACCCCCATGCACACACAAAATACACCAGTTACAATTTTTTTCCCTACATGTCTGTATTTGTCTGCCTGTTTGTCTCTCTAAATAAACACACACACACACACACACAGATTGATATAGATAGATAGATATGTATGTCTGTACACACACACACACACATATATATATATATATATAGAGAGAGAGAGAGACACACACACACACACACACAATAAACTAATAAATTCCAAGGATAAGTAACCTAGCACAATTCCAGCAACTTACAGAGCAGCTTGGTGTTTCAATGACTGCAAGAAATATTGAACTACAAGCAAAGCTTGCTCTTATGTCTTAGATTGAAGGAATAGGGGGAGATAAGCATACATATCTTCAGTGGTAGTTAATTCTGCCTAACTAACAGTATGTGCTTGAATGGGTGAATGGGGAATAATAAATGCTTCTCAAAAGGAGCCTTCAGCAAGTTTATAGTCTCCAATGGAGAGACAGTCTCAAATGGGGAGGAAACTCACTAACATATAACTCCTGGTCAGACACCGGTATTTCGAAACCTGATTGTTTCTCCTCAGTGACCGTGGAAAGTGGTAACTTGACTCCTCTGCCTTTCCAGTTTTAAGAAGAATGCTATCCCAGAAAAAGGCTGGTGTGCAGTACCGTAGTATGTTTGTTGTATTTAAAAAAAACAACCAAAGGTGCCACCCAATGAAGCAAAAGAAAATCATGAAAGAGCATTGGAGAGTATAAACTTGCTGAAGGCTCATTTTGAGAAGCATTTATTATTCCCCATTCACCCATACAAGCACATACTGTTAGTTAGACAGAATTACCTACCACTGCAGATATGTATGCTTATCTCCCCCTATTCCTTCAATCTAAGAAACAACGCCGATACACATGGTTCCAGTGCCGTCGCAGGAGTTGCCAGAACATTGCTGTATACAGCCTCGGTCTACAAACGGTCTACTCCTTGTCGTGGTGTGGGAGCTTGTGTTCCTCTGTGACCCAGAAAGCTATGCCAGCAGGAGCTGTATGCTCCTGGTAGAGCCACCCAAGCTGGACAGGTCCAAGGGTAGAGGTCAGACTAATGTAGACCAACTCACCCAGAGGTTAAACGGGTTTGTGTGGGGCTAACACCCCTTTCTTGGGCAGATGGGGCTCATTAGTCTGGGAAGACAGCCCACCTAAGAGGACAACTCTGATCTCAAACCTCCGCTGCATTGCGGCTATATCCACTCTTAGGAAAGGCTTCGGGAGTCAACCCTGAGGAAAAATCCGCAGTCGGAGTCCCCAAGGCAGTCCAAGGCAGAATTATCTACTACTGCAGATATGTATGCTTATCTCCCCCTATTCCTTCAGTCTAAGACATAAGAGCAAGTTTTGTTTATAATCATATATATATATACACACACATCTATATATATATATATATTTATATATATAGATAGATGTGTGTGTGCGTGCGTGTGTGTGTGTGTGTGTGTGTGTGTGTGTGTTGTGTGTGTGTGTTTCACTCCAGGCATTAGTTCAAACTATGTAGCTGATGGTACATAAATTCAGTGCTATGAACCAGCTGTCTCTGAAGGGTTTTGCTCTGTTTTCTTCTCCATGCCCTCCTCCATCCTCCCCAACAGTATTCTCTCCCTTCCCCTCTCAACTGTCCTCTCCACTCCCTATTCCTTATAATTATCTTCCTGCACACTCCGCTCCATGTGATGCTTTTTTTTCCTCTTTTTTTGAGGTCAGGTAGATTATGTGAGGTGTTTGATTTACTGTCTGTACCTGGCCCCTTTATCTCCCCTCTCTGTCTGTGACTGTCTGTACCTGCCCCCTTAATCTCCCCTCTCTGTCTGTATGTGACTGTCTGTACCTGGCCCCTTTATCTCCCCCTCTGTCTGTATGTGATTGTCTGTACCTGGCCCTTTATCTCCTCTCTCTGTCTGTATGTGACTGTCTGTACCTGGCCCCTTTATCTCCCCTCTCTGCCTGTATGTGACTGACTGTACCTGGCCCTTTATCTCCCCTGTCTGTATGTGACTGTCTGTACCTGGCCCCTTTATCTCCCCTCTCTGTCTGTATGTGACTGTCTGTACCTGGCCCCTTTATCTCCCCTCTTTGTATGTGACTGTCTGTACCTGGCCCTTTATCTTACCTCTTTGTCTGTATGTGACTGTACCTGGCCCCTTTATCTCCCCTCTCTGTCTGTGTGTGACTGTGTGTACCTGGCCCCTTTATCTCCCCTTTCTGTCCGTATGTGACTGTCTGTACCTGGCCCCTTTATCTCCCCTCTCTGTCTGTATGTGACTGTCTGTACCTGGCCCCTTTATCTCCCCTCTCTGCCTGTATGTGACTGTCTGTACCTGGCCCCTTTATCTCCCCTCTCTGTCTGTATGTGACTGTCTGTACCTGGCCCCTTTATCTCCCTCTCTGTCTGTATGTGACTGTCTGTACCTGGCCCATTTATCTCCCCTAGTTGTCTGGAAATGATTATAGTGTTTTTGTTGAGTTGTTTTCAAACAAAATTAAAAAAAAAAATCAAATCCACATGTAATATCTTTATATATGACTCCAGGTCTCAGATATTTTTTATTCCTGTTCTTTTTTTTTTATTTCAATCCTTTTCATATAATCAATTTAAGATATATTTTGTCGACAGATTTGGATAATTTGTTACCAGTTATTCTCTAGATATTGTAACATGATATAAAACAGAGGGAAATGAAATGCATTAATATTTGAATATGTCCATAAATATTTTTTGATAAGTGAAGACATTTTTTTTTTTATTGTGGACTGTGTGCAGGACCGTGGTGTTACGGAAAAGTGCTTTTGGTGCGGTGAGTACTGTCACTGTCATGGGTTTGACACTGGCTGAAGTTTAATCTAGGTTATAATGAAATGTATGTTTTCTCTGGATAAAACCTGTCTTTGTTCCTTTATTTCTGTCGTAATGAAGTGATTGTTTTCCCCTGATAATTCAGTTTTGGTTTTATTCATTCCTGTGCAGTGAGTGATTGTTTCTTAACCTTTCCTGTGCGCCTAAACTTTTGCGTGCCATATGTCGTGGGTGTGCTGTAACCCATGCATTCAATGAAGGAGCAACATGCTGCAGTGCATCGTGAGTGTGCCATAACCCATGGTTTCAATGAAGGAGCAACACACTGCCATACGTTGTGGGTGTGCCGTAACCCCATGCTTTCAATGAAGGAGCAACACGCTGTGGTACGCCATGGGTGCACAATAACCCATGGTTTCTGTGAAGGCGCAATGCCTTCCCGTATGCTGTAGGTGCGCAATAACCCATGGTTTACACTAAAAACCAACACACTGCACTATTTCATGGACCATACCATATTGCCATAGGTTTAATGTAACCTTGCTTTTCCTGAGGAAGCTCTCCGTTAGTTGTAGATGTACAGTAAATCGTGTGTTCGAAGAAAGAATAATGACTTTCCTTACATCATGAGAGGGCATTAACAGGCGCTTACATGGTGAGCAAGCACTTGCGCGCATGCCCACGCTTACCCAAGCACCCAACTGTTGGTGAAAAAAATATAGCTTGTCTCTCAGCATGCATGTGCCTGAAATCACATGTTTTCAAGCGTTTGTCACACCACTGTGATTTTCACAAAGTGGTATAACATTTCTAAGTGTTGGTGTTGATCAAGCCATTCAGTTGATCCATTGGAGTATCAGATGGATGTATGTAGTGACAAAAAAGATTTTTGACCGCTGATCTTCTGTGAACAATATAAAACTATCTTTGAGGATGCTCAAAAGATTGAAAAAAAAACAAACAAACCCATAACAAAAATTTTCAGCTTTTCAGTACTGTCTTCAGGACTTGTGACTTAAAACGAAAGAAATAAATACGTATAGACAATGACGTAAGAAAACATATACGTAAAACGGACAAATATGTGATGTGATGATGTGTATATGTTCATGTGTTTAACATTGTTTCTGTTATGAACGCACTCAAGCATTTGTGACATCATGGCTTCTAATTCCAAGCATGCATACTGGACAGGGCTGTCTGTCTAAAACATGAATGGGTGTCTCCACACCCATGACATACAGTGTGCAGGGTTTATTCTTTGTAAGGGTGTGCTCACACCCACAATGTACTGAGACCTTTTTTTGTTTATTTACTGTTTTGTTTATTACACAGGCAGATAAGTTTCAGTGGGTATGTAAAACATACGTTTATTGACAAAGTCATAGAGTGTCAGGGATGTAGATTTAAATGTTTTGAGTTACAGGGTAAAAAGTGGGTGTATGGGTAAGTTCACACCCACAGAGTATGGAAAGCTTAAAACAGAAAGCCTTTTTGTGTTATTAGTTCCTGTTGTAATGATTATTTTCTCCTGTTGAAACTTTTCTTCTAATCCATTGATTCATATTGTAATGAGGTGTTTATTGTTCACTGACTGGACCTTCTTTTTCACACAGTCCTGTTGTATTTTAGTGATTATTTACATATAAGTGTTTTCATATGATCATTGCTTCCTGCTGTAATAAAAATATAGTTTTCCTTTGAATCTGCCATTATGTTTTTGCATGTATGCTGATCAAGTATTTGAAATTTTTCAACATGAATCAGACACTGGCTCTGGCCATGGGTTATTTTGCATGCGTATCTTCTGCTTGATTTGCATCCAGAAGGTGTTCATATAGTTCAGGGGTCAGTCTGTATAAAGTTTGACCCTTGTATACACACAGAAGTTATATGGATAGATCAGATCAGTCTTTGGGCATATTGTCTCTGGTATATACTTAGGTGTTCAGACATTGAGGAGGTCATTCTGTACCTTGATCGATCTGGATATACACACAGAAACTGTTCAGACAGTTCAGGAGGTCAGTCTATAGCTTGATGATCAGGGTATATACACAGAAATTGTACAGACAGAGCAGGAGGTTAGTCTGTACGTTGATTTATTTGGGTATACACACAACTGTTCACACGATTCAGGAGGTCAGTCTGTACGTTGATTAATCAGGGTATACACACAGAAACTGTTCAGACAGTTCAGGAGGTCAGTCTGTTCCTTGATTGATTAGGATATACACACAGAAGATGTGCAGTCAGTTCAGGAGGTTTATCTGATTGCACACACAAAAAGTGTTCAGACACTTCAGGAGGTCAGTGTTTACCTTGCTTGATCAGGGTATACAAACAGAAGGTTTGCAATCAGTTCAGATCAGTCTATACCTAGGTTTATCTGATTGTACACACAAAAAGTGTTCATCAATTCATTAAATAATTTTTTCCTTGGTTGACCGGGTATATAAACAGGTATTCAGATAACTCAGGACATTAGTCTGTATCCGTGCTAACCTGGGTATATACAGAGGTGTTCAGAAAATTCAGGAGATCAGTCTGTCTCATGTTGACCTGGTATATAAACAGGTGTTCAGTCAGTTCAGGAGGTCAGTGTGTACCAAAGTTTAACTGGGTATATAAACACATATTCAGATAATTCAGGAGATTAATCTGTATTTTGACTGACCTTAGTGTACACCCAGAAGGCATTCAGATAGTTCAGTTCAGTCTATACTTGAGTTGACTTTGGTGATGGAAAAGACCACCTCTAGGTTTCCTCAAGGTTTCTTCTCTTTGATCCTCAATGTTATGAAGCTTGCACGCAAGCGTGTGCACATGCGTTTCTGTGTGTGTGTCTGTGCGTGTGTGTGTGTGTGTGTGTGTGTGTGTGTGTGTGTGTGTGTGTGTGTGTGTGTGTGTGTGTACATGATTGTGTGTGTGTTTGTGTGCGTGTGTGTGTGTACATGCATGTGTGTGTGTGTGTGTGTGTGTGTGTGTGTGTGTGTGTGTGTGTGTGTGTGTGTGTGTGTGTGTGTGTGTGTGTGTGCGTGCGTGCGTGTGTGTGTGTGTGTGTGGTGTGTGTGTGTGTGTGTGTGTGTGTCACTGCATGTGCGCATATGTGTGTTTTATGTGTGTGTGTGCATACGTGTGTGTGTGTGTGTGTGTGTGTGTGTGTGTGTGTGTACATGTGTGTGTGTGTGTGTGTGTGTGTGTGTGTGTGTGTACACATGTGTGTGTGTCTACATAGTGCGCTTGTGTGTGTATGTGTGTGCATGTACATATGTGTATGTGTGTGTCGGTGTGTGTGTGAATACACATGTGTGTGTGCATATGTATATGCATGTGTGTGTGTGTGTATGTGTGTGTGTGAGAGAGAGAGAGAGAGAGAGAGAGGGAGGAAGTGGTGTGTGTGTATGTGTGTGTATGTGTGTGTGTGTGTGTGTGTGTGTGTGTGTGTGTGTGTGTTCTTCAATTCAACATGTTCCCACTTAACATGATCACATACAGGTTGTGTAATGGTATGTGTGTGTGTGTGTGTGTGCGCGCGCGCTTGCACACGCGCATATGTGTTTATGTGTATGCGTGCATGTGTATGTGTGCGCGCATGTTTGTGTGTGTGTGTGTGTGTACGTGCATGCGTGTGCATGTGTGTGTGCGTGCGCGCGTGCTTGTGCGCATGTGTGTGTGTGTGTGTGTGTGTGTGTGTGTGTGTGTGTGTGTGTGTAGTTTCTTTTTATATATGAGGGGTTATTGAAAGTTAAAGATAAATTCCTATTGGACTGCATAATAGATATGGGCATAACAAACAAAGAAAAGCATGATTACTGAACATTTTAGGTACTGTCAGTTGATTTGATCTGTCATGTGAAATACTAGTTCCAGCCTTGTGCACTGCATTCTTTGCTGTTAGACAATCTAGTAATAGGTGACTTACACTAAGAGTTTCCCCCCCACACACAAATTTTACTTTTTTTCCTGTAATTGGTTCAAAGTGAATTTAAACTTATCCTATGAATTAAGGTTACTACCTCTTTAGATATCGGACTTTCGAATTTATGTAATTGAATCTTGGGGTGGATGTCAGGATGTGGTTGTACACAGTTGTGATAATATTCAGTATCTGTGTCTTTCAATAATATTTTGAAACTGTTAAAGGGTGCTTCAATAATCAAAGTATAACATCTGATAGGTCTAATGTTCAGTGCTGTCGTGCTACAGTATTGTGAGCTGCTGTCCTAGCAGCTTAATAAACTTTCTCATTTGTTGAGATTCCACAATGTGAGGGTACCCAACAGAAAGTCACATTTATTCTTTTCATCGTTAGGAGATGTGTCACATAACTAATTTCTGTAATAGTCTTACAACAAAACTTTGGGTTTAAGGACTGTAAGGTGTAAGGCAGAAAGGGCTGACTTTGAATCTATGGAAGAATTTAAAACATAATTAAGGGACATTAGAATAGCAACTAATTCTGCAGGAAATATTGCCAAGTGCATGCCAAGATAATATGATTTATCTGCTTTTAATTTTGTACTATAAAAGCTGCTTCTGGTCTGTGATCATCTAACACTGAGCCATGTGTAAAAATTTGAAGATGGTCTCTATATTGATTTTCCAAATGAGAATTTACACAAATTTTTAAAAGATATGGTGGATTGTTTTTGTTCAGTTCAGTATAGTTTGTGTCATAAGTTGCTTTGGTTTGTTTCCATTTGGGTATGGGTGGAAAGGACGAGTTGACAGCTATTTTGCTTTGGCCATGTTGTTGTTGTTTCTTTTTTTTTTTTTAGAAGAGTAGGTGTATATGACTCAATAGATTTAGTTCATTTTATCTTTTGCTGTTTTAGCAAAATCTGTCTCTGAATTTAGAGATACATCATTTGCACAGAAACCTTTTTGTGAAAGCTTCTTTAACCAAATTTAGACAAAGACACTTTTCGAAACTCGTTCAGAGGCAAGATTCCAATTTCATTATAAGTCCCCATGTTACATGTATGTGTGGGAACTCCAAGAGCAAGTTTATATGCTTTGCAGTCTACACTTGGTAACTTATTAAGCAGATGCTGTGGAGCGCGGATGAAGACTTCTTGAGCATAAATCAATCCAGAGCGCACAAGAGCCAAGATAGGAGTGTTGAACTCTCTTTCTCTTGTGCCCATTTTTGTTTGCTTTTGGTCTTTAGAAAGTTTAAACCATTTCTTGCTTTATTCAAGATATATTCAATATGTTAGATGAGATGAGATGAGAGGATCTTAATGGCATTTTTCGTTTCATAGTGACTTTTATCCACAGACATATGTCATCAGCAAACTGTACTAAAACCATGTCATTGGATAAGCATTTCATTATATCTGCAATTTGGATATTAAACAAGATTGGAGATAATACTGATCCTTGTGGAAGACCCATTTCCAGTGTTCTAGTGTTGGAATGTGTATACCCTATTCTTGTGTGTGTGTGTGTGTGTGTGTGTGTGTGTGTGTGTGTGTGTGAGAGAGAGAGAGAGAGAGAGAGAGAGAGAGAGAGAGAGAGAAGAGGTGTGTGTGTGTGTGAGAGAGAGAGAGAGAGAGACGAGAGAGAGAGAGAGAGAGAGAAAGAGGGGTGGTGTGTGTGTGTGTGTGTGTGTGTGTGTGTGTGTGTGTGTGCGTGTGTGTGTGTGTGTGTGTGCATGCGTGCTTGCGTGCGTGATTGCGTGTGTGTGTGTGTGTGTGCGTGTGTGAGTGTGTGTGTGTGTGTGTGTGTGTGTGTGTGTGTGTGTGTGTGTGTGTGTCAGTGATTTGTCAGGGATTTCCCCTTGAGTTGTGGGAGCAGTTTGTGAAGAGACTGATGTAATGTTACAGAGAGATGGCCCTCCTTAGAAGGACCAGAGTATGCTGCTGTCATCAAAGTTGGAGATCGTGTTAGTCATGGAAGAGACTGGGGCCATGGATCAATGGTATGTTTTTAGTGTAACTGATGGAATGAATGAAATGTTTCAGAACAGTGTAAGGCTGGAGTTTCAACATGTGAACAGTGTGCTGACTGTGCTAGTCACCTCAGAGACAGAAGAGACAGCACCTTGCAGCACCTGTGACCCATTCTGCCCAGCCCCTGGTTCCATCTGACAGCTTTAGTTCTCACCTGATCACAATCATGTAGTGTCAGTGAAATTGTGAAGGAAAGTGCAGTGTTCTTCCAGGAATCCAGTTTTTGACCTGAGAATGCCTCTGTAGACTGAGCTGCACTGACGTGGCTCATCTTTAAGACAGGGTGTGTCACAATCATGAGCAGTGTTATATTGCATTGTGTTATGCCTTATTAAATTGGACTTACAGTTTTCGTTTGATCTGAAAAAGTGGCCATCAGATTAGGTGTAGTGAAGAGAGGGGAAAAACCAAAAACAAAACAAACAAGAAAAATGCTTCCAAAGCTTCCATGAGCCAAAATTGAACAGTAGAGCCAGAATTGTTCCCCTTTCCAGGTTAGTGTGTGATGCAATGTAGACTGCCTGTCTACTGGCCAAAATTGTTTCCCTTTCCAGGTTAGTGTGTGATGCAATGTATACTGCCTGTCTACAGGCCAGAGTGTTTCCCTTTCCAGGTTAGTGTGTGATGCAGTGTAGACTGCCTCTCTACCAAAGCTTCCATGAGCCAGAATTGAACCGTAGAGCCAGAATTGTTTACCATTCCAGGTTAGTGTGTGATGCAATGTAGACTGCCTGTCTACAGGCCAGGACTGTTTCCAGTTCCAGGTTAGTGTGTGATGCACTACGGGCTATCTGTCCACTACCCAGGTGCCTGTGTGGTCCACTATAGGTTGTCTATTCACTATCCAGGTTTGTCTCCCTTTTTGTGATCCACTGCAGGCTGTTTATCCACTATACAGATTCGTTTCCCATTCCAGGCTAGTGTCTGATCTACTATAGGTTACCTGTGCACTATCCAGCATTGTTTCCCATTCTCAGCTAGTGTGTGACGCACTGCAGGATACCTGTCCAATAACCAGAGTTGTCATTTTTTTCAGGTTAATGTGTGACTCATGTAATGCTGTCTTCCCATTGTCCAGGATTATCCTCATTCTAGGTTAGTGAGTGATCCACTGTAGGCTGGCTGTCCAGTACCTAGAGTTGCTGGGCCATAAACATCATTCTCTCTCTCTCTGCTACTAGGTTATTGTGTGATCTATTTTTAGGCTGCCTGTATATTTCCCAGGATTGTCTCCCTTTATAGAATTTTGTGTGATCCCTTTTGTGGCTGTTTACTTTTCAGGATTATCTCCCTTTGTAGGTTTTTGTGTGGTCCCACTGCAGGATAACAGCACACTATTTGTCTCCTTTCCTGGTGTATTGTTTGGTCCACTATGGGCTGTCTGTGTACTATAGGCTGTCTGTGTTAGTGTCTGTGTGTGTTTGTGTGTGTGTTCTCTTCCTAAAGTTTTTGTCTGTTGAAAACTTAGTACATGGAAGCTTCCCACATTTCCTACCCTACCATGTGCTTTATACATGAAACTGTAGCCTTCAACCAATGATATAATAACTTCCAGTATTTCTTACAGTAGTGTCAGCATGAAGGATTGTTGTTTGATGTCCAGTCTGTCATGAATCTTCCTACAATCCAATGTAAACTTTGTATAATTATATCTGTATCTTAAAAAGAAAATCTAAAAAGGCTAGTTGTGATCTTTTTAAACTTTTGTGAAAGAAAGCATCAACTGTTGGTTAATTCATTTTACATAATTTTTTCCCTTTAAGAATTTTATTTTATTCCACGAACAAATCATAATTCCAGAGACAAACCACTAAATGTTTGATACAAACAAAGGTGTGGCTGTCAGGTTGTAGACACAGTGTATTCAGGAGATGAAGGTGCTGCCTTGTGTATGGTGTTGCCCATCATCCTGCATTTTTCAGGTGGCTCTTTGTTGCCATGCAACCACACATGTGTTGTAACTGATGACTCCTTGCACTGACAGTCTGGATGTTTCTGTGTTTGACTTTCAGGATGGATCGCCTCCAGGTGTAGGAACTGTCACTAAAGTTCCAGTCAACCTGAAAACTGGAGCTGTATTTGTGAAGTGGGACTGTCAAAAAACATGAAATTGGTTATTACATGGGACCAAACAACCGCTATGATCTGAGGTTTGTCAGCAGAGGTTAGAAAGGACTGGGCTGGTGACGAGGAATCCACAGTGGAGGAATGGGAAAGAGGCCATGTCTGTTTGTGAAGGAAACAGGACTTGGAACAGTTTGAAAGTTTTCTCTTCACTTCAGAAATACACTGATGTGCCTTATGGTTGAATTCCTTTCTGTGTATATACTATAATGCTGTAATGTTACAGTAGTTTTAAATCTGTGTGTATAATACTTATGCTGCTCATATGTACACATGTATTCCTGTACATACATCAACACCCAAAATCGTACACACATACATACACATGTATTCCTGTACATACATCAACACCCAAATTGTACACACATACACTCACACACATTCACATGCAAAGACACATGTTCATAAACACACATATGCACAGACTTAAAGACACATACACAATTTAACCTGCATTCTCTGTGTACACACGCATGCACACATACACATGTAAAGATTCACACACACACACACACACACACACACACACACACACACACACACACACACACACACATGTATGCATGCTCTCTCACACACACACACACACACACACATGCAGGCATGCATGCAGGCACGCATGCAATCATGCACACACACAAGCACGTGCACACACACACACACACACACACACACACACACACACACACACACACACACACACACACACACACTGCACATGCACAGACATGCTTTAGATTTATTTATGATTTTTATTTCAAAATTGTGCAGGTGTATTGAGACCTAAATAAGCCTTCAACAGCAGTATTTTAATGAGTGCTGTGTGATGTATTGTCCTTTAAACTTGACCACAGAGGTTGTTCAGTCAGTAGCAGGTTCATGCCTGTGTTACCTGTACCTACAGTTAGTAGCAGGTTCATGCCTGTGTTACCTGTACCTACAGTTAGTAGCAGGTTCATGCATGTGTTACCTGTACCTACAGTTAGTAGCAGGTTCATACATGTGTTACCTGTACCTACTGTTAGTAGCAGGTTCATACATGTGTTACCTGTATCTACAGTTAGTAGCAGGTTCATGCCTGTGTTACCTGTACCTACAGTTAGTAGCAGGTTCATGCCTGTGTTACCTGTACCTACAGTTAGTAGCAGGTTCATGCATGTGTTACCTGTACCTGCAGTTAGTAGCAGGTTCATGCATGTGTTACCTGTACCTACAGTTAGTAGCAGGTTCATGATGTGTTACCTGTACCTACAGTCAGTAGCAGGCTCATGCATGTGTTACCTGTACCTACAGTTAGTAGCAGGTTCATGCATGTGTTACCTGTACCTACAGTTAGTAGCAGGTTCATGCCTGTGTTACCTGTACCTACAGAGACCATTCACTCACTAGCAGCTCTGTCCATGTTATGTCAGCACCTACAGGGGTCGTTGAGGCACTAACAGGTCGTTGCAAGTGTTATTTGTACCTACAGAGGTTGTTCTGTC
>JADBJO010005984.1:145000-146077 GCA_016801955.1 Conus betulinus | reverse complement strand
GAGAGAGAGGAGGAGACAGTTTTGGGAGAGAGGGGAGGAGGAGGGAGAGCGAAGATGGAGAGAACGAGGAAGAAGAAAAAAAGAAAGATGACAGAAGAGACAAGAGACCACCAGCGACAGACAGGAGGCGAGGATTCGGAGATGGGGAGAGAGGAGAGACGGACGAGAGAGAGAGGAGGAGCCCAGGAGAGGATAGAGGCAGAGGGAAGAGACAGAGAGAGGAGTGGGGGGGACACAGGACACCAGACCAGAGGAGGAGAGGACACAGGAGGACGATGAAACCGTAGAAGAGACCGTGCGGAAAAAGGAAAACGGGAAAAACGCGGACATACAGAGGAGTGAGGAATGGAGAGAGAGAGGCGAGAGCTTGAGAGAGGGGGGGGGGGGGGGGGGGGGGGGTGGAGGGCGGAGAAGAGAGACAGAGACAGACAGAGGACAGAGACAGACACAAAACACACGCCTACAAGAAAAAATAGTGATGAGAGCAATGACTCAGCAGGAAATAATCCGAACTAGGACAAGGAATATCGGCAGAGACCGAACCTTAAAAACAAACATACAAACAAAAACTTTTTTCCTTCTCCCCTTTCAATAAACGTGGTTGATGGGTGTGGCAAGGGGCGGTTGGGTGTGTTGTTGACGGAAGCGACGGTCGAAGTCCTGTCGGCGTCGGAGGGGGGAATGGAGTGGAGTCGTTTGTTTGGGTGGTGTTTTGTGTGTGGGGGGGGGTGGGGTGGGGTTGTGGAGTGGGTGAGGAGGAGCGGGGGGGGTTCAGTAAGCGTAAGTACCTACGTCCTGTGGCTTCCTGTCTGCCACCATGGACCTTCACGGACCGTTCTGAAAGACATTCTCTATCTCTTCTGTCTGTCTGTCTGTTCTTCTGTATTATGTCTCTCTCTCTCTTTCTTTCTCTGCTCTTCTCTTTCTATGTACGCCTCTCTCTCTTTCTCTCTCTCTCTCTCTCTTTCTCTCTCTCTCTCTCTCTGGCCTCTCTCCTCTTCTTCTCTCTCCCTCTCCTGACTCTCTCTCTCTCTCTCTCTCTCTCTCTGACGTCTCTCTATCTCTCTCTCTCCCTCT
>JADBJO010005984.1:132500-142500 GCA_016801955.1 Conus betulinus | reverse complement strand
GAGAGAGAGAGAAGAGGAGAGAGAGAGAGAGAGGAGGAGAGAGAGAGATGAGAGAGACGAGGATGAGAGAGAGAGAGTGAGGGAGAGAGGAGAGAAAAGAAAGAAAGAAAAGAGAGAGAGAGAGTGAGGGAGAGAGGTGGAGAGAGATGAGAGAGGAGAGAGAGAGAGAGAGAGTGAGGGAGGGAGGTGGAGAGAGAGAGAGGGAGGGAGAGAGAGAGAGGAGAGACGAGAGAGAGGAGAGAGAGAGAGAGAGAGAGAGGGGCATTTTGCTGGCCCCCGTCGTCACCTCCTTTCCCAGCCCTGAGCGTCACGGACAAGGGCCGGAACCACACACGCTCCCGAGTTCCATCCACTTCATCTGGGAGTGGTGCTTCAATTATTTTCCTAACCAGCCCTCGCAGGTGTCTGTCTCTCCCCAGCCTGTCTGACGCCCACAATATGTATCAGGAAAGAAAAAGAAGCGTAGAGAACATCTCTGCCACGCAGTCATCGATTATCATTGAAAAAACACACACAAAAAATAATCAAGTCCATGTCCTGTTGCCCTTCACGCCCTGCTCTCAATGGTCATTTCAGTTCCGATCCCCCCCCCTCTCCCCCCCCCCCCCCCCCCCCCCCCCCCCCCACCACACACACACACACACACACACACACGCCAATCCCTGTTGTGAGTGTCAAAGTCAAGTCTGTCGGCTTCGGTACATCTATGGAGAATGTCACTGGTTGGATGTGGTAACGCTCATCGGAGGGGGGGTCGGGGTGGGGGGGGGGGGGAGGTGGGGGGGGGGGGGGGGTGGGGATGGACACTCATTCACGCTGCTTCCGCGACTAGCCGTCATCAAAGTCGGCGATGTAGGATCTAGTGGGTGGTGTCCTGTATGATGTTGGATCAGACCAGCAGGTGCCACCGGACTCCTTCGAAGCCGACTCGGTCGGCAGCACGGGTCTCCTCCAGTGAGTGGCCTTCTGGTGACTGTCTTTGCAGTGAGCTGCTGGGACTGGCACGGGACGAACCAGGGTGTGTGAGTGTGTGTGTGTGTGTGGGGGGGGGGGGGGGGGAGACGGGAGGAGAGCGCCGTGGGAGGAACACCACGGAGAGGACACCAAGGGAGAGACAGCAACAACAGCAACAACAACAGCAACAACAAACAACAACACGATGAGGATGGCAATGACGATGATGACTGACAGTGATGAGTCATGATGACGATGATCATTATCATCGTTGTCATAGTCTCATCATCATCATTATCCTCACCATTACCATCACCATTACCAGTTACATGATAACAATGACGACGACGATGACGATGACGGCGAAGACGAAGACGATGACGACTATGACGATCACCACGACGACGATGATGACGATGACGATAACGATGACGATGATGACAACGACGACGACGACGATGATGATGATGATGATGATGACTGCTTCAGAGACGCTGCTGTTATTGCTGCTTGTGCTGCTGCTGCTGCTGCTGCTGCTGCTAATGATGATGATAACTGGTGACGGTAAGGTAATGGTGATGAATAACTGGTGTTCATGGAAATAAGGTAACAACCTATTCAGAAGCCATCGCCAAGTCATGGAAGACAACAAGACAGGCGGCAGAAGACCAAGGACAATCAGAAGAGGGCTAGGGGGAAAAACCCATACGCGCTCACCACACATCACAGGGAAGGCCGGCTGAAGGCCGAATGGTCTGGAACTCCACTATCATCATCAGTCTCGGCCCAGTACTGCGGCTCTCTGCCAACACAGTCTGCCAGACGGCTTGTTTCTCTCTAACCTGGATGGTGTGCGGTGGGGTGGGGGTGGGTGGGGGGGGGGAGGGAGATACGTTTTGGGAAGGGAGGAAGGAGGAGGAGGAGGAGGAGGGGGGGGGGGGGTGGAACAGGAGGGGAAGGGATTTGATTGATTGAGGGGAGGAAAACTGAAGGGGGTTGAGGGGAAACCTCTCTCTCTCTCTCTCTCTCTCTCTCTCTCTCTGTCTGTCTGTCTCTGTCCATTCTCTGTCTCTCTGTGTGTCCCTTTATCTGTCTGTTTCCGTCTATGTCTCTGTCTGTGTCTCTCTCTCTCTCTCTCTCTCTGCATGTGTATGTGTGTCTGTGTCTGTCTGTGTGCCTGTGTGTGTGTGTGTGTGTGTGTGTGTGTGTGTGTGTGTGTGTGTGTGCGCGCGTCTCTGCCTGCTGCCTGCCTGCCTGCCCTTCTCTCTTCTCTCACTCTCACTCTCTCTCTCTCTCTCTTCTCTCTCTATCACCCATCCACCCCGTTAATTAATTACAACGTCCTTTTTTCTCACTTACTCTTTCTGAGCGCTCGTTCATATGTCTTCCAGCTTGTGTGCACGCATCAAAAATTAACATCTGTCGATATTATGCGATTCGGACAAAGTCGTGTTGGAGCAAACAATATCAAAACAGTAAACAGTAAAGGTGAAGGGGGGGGGGGGGAAACTACTACGAAACAAAGAACGATAGGAGCAATCGCGTGCCATATATTTTCTATTTGAAAGAAAAAACAACCCAAAGGATACGAAGTAACATATGCACTAAAAAAAAACTTTGCTTCTAGGTCTAAGTGACCAGTTTCACTAGACCTGTTCTACACACAGTTTAAACAGCGTATGCTTAAACAAACGTTTACAGCTAAAAAAAAAGAAAAAAAGTATACTGAGAATTCGCAATCTTTTGGACACAAATACGTATTAGGATTTCTACTGAACTGCGTCTTCAAAGCATGCAAGAAAAAACCTAAAAAAAAAAAAAAAAAAAAAGTGTTACCGCTGACCAGTGTCAACTACAACAAATACAAGGTATAAAATATATCAACATCTAGTAGCAGCTGGTCTGGGTGTGTACATAGGATACATCTAGAATCTTGTAGGTTTTGGCTTTGTTTTTGTTATTCCTGCACACACACACACACACACACACACACACACACACACACACACACACATTATATATATATATATATATGATGCCGAACAATTAAGTAGTGGGGAAAAAAACAAGTGCAGGCTAACAATTCTTCCGTCAGTTTACTAATGACTTGGCAAAGATTTGAACTTTGAAAAAAAAAAAAAAAAAAAAGGGGGGGGGGGGGGGGGGGGGGGGGGGGGGGGGTGAAGGTGCAGAAAATGGGAACATAAATTAAGAAAATATATCATAGATATGAAAAAAAAACCCTTCACTAGCTGCATGAGGGAACCATCGCAATCCCCCCCGAAGGCAGATCTATCGGTACTGCCTGCTCCTAGGCCTTTCGTCCGCTGGATCGGACCATCAGGGAGACACACGACTGACTGTGTCTGTGCTCTTGGCGTCAAATAAGACACACACCACAGTCCATAACTCTGGGGTGTTCTCACCACCAAAGGTTGAAAAAAAAAAGAAATCCAACAGCACTCCCAAAGCAGCCAGCGAAGAGTATATAGAATGAAACAAAACAAAGTGTGGAGAGGAAAAAAAAAAAAAGGTGTTGCTGTCGTACGCTTAGCTAGCTTCTTGTTCGGCTTCTCTCTCACTCCCTCTCATTAAGACAGAATCTACAACGAGAGAAGAACTGAACAGAAAGACATTCCTACCGTCTCTTAAAAATAGATCAAAAATCATGTGGGGTTATAATTTTCTCTCTCCGATCTTGTGTTCTAGTTTGTTTAAGATTTCATTTCGCTCAGCGTGAATAGAACGATGTCGATTCGACACAAAAGAGACGCCGGAAGTACGGTCTTTGAAGAGAAAAGAAACACAGCATTGAGATGAATGGTACCCCCACCTCCTCTCTCGCCACCACCCACCCACCCACCCCTCCCCCCCGCCCCTCCGCCGCCACACCCCAGGCCAACGCAATTTTTCAACTCTTATACAGATGGAATAATAGGTGTTTGCACCTGCTTCTTTTGGATCATCAGGAAAGATCCATCACTGTAGATTTTAAGATGGAAAAGGTATGTATTCTGTATACATAACATTCTGTCGCTCTTCTGTCGCTATAGGGACTGACGAGGTTTTCATGGTAATTTTTTTTTTTTTTTTTATCCAAAGATAATTTATTTTGTTATCAAATTTTTGCTAAGGTTGATTAAGACGGGACCGGGTTTGGTTTCGGTTATTTCCTTGAGATTACTTTCTGATTGGCAGGATAAATTGGACCACCAGGTCCTGACGGTCGTAACGTGAAGGAACTGACTTCGTCCTGTTAATAAGACGTCGTGAAAGTCTGATTTCAAAAATACATTCAATGATTGCTGTCATGCCTTGACATCCGTGAGACATACGCTTTGCGACCGCCAGCGACCGATGTTTATCTAAAGGTGACGTTCCTGTTTCTCAAGATGGCCCTAAATAGGGTAATTAAGACACACCCCAAATTCGCCTTTAATTCCTGATGGTCTGAGCTTGGCATTTTCGTTACCAAGTGTTCTAAAACATTTGCAAAAAAAAAAAAAAAAAAAAAAAAAAAAAAAGAAAGAAAGAAAAAAAAAAAGAAAAAAAAAAGTATCGGCCATACGCCAGTCTGGAAGGTACAAGAGATGAAGGTTGTGTGTTTTATTTTAAGACATTAATCTTTTGGTCCCAGTACTGTTTATGTGTAAATTTCAGTGAAAAACTCATTTTTATGCACCGTCTGGTTAACGAGAATCAAGAGTTGTATTACAATAATAGATCAGTCTAAAAAAAAAAAGATCTGTTTGATTGAAAAAAAAATTTTTTTTTTACTGTGTGCTATATAAGTGCAATGGATATATCCAGTTTAGCTATCTCTGTGTGTGTGTGTGTGTGTGTGTGTGTGTGTGTGTGTGTGTGGTGTGTGTGTGTGCGTGCGCGCGCGCGCGAGCGCGTTTGTGTGTCCGCGCGCGCGTTGTGTTTCCGCGCGCGCGCGGTGTGTGTGTGTGTGTGTGTGCGTGCGTGCGTGCATGTCTGTGCGTGTGTGTGTGTGCGTGCGTGCGTGCGTGCGTGCATGTCTGTGCGTGTGCGTGCGTGCATGGTGTGTGTGTGTGTGTGTGTGTGTGTGTGGAGCGTGTGCGTGCGCGCGCGCGCGCGCGGCGCGTGTTCGCGGTTGTTTGTTGTCTGGTGGAAAACGCAATGGCTAGCACTTTCATGTGTCTGGTTTTGTGCATGTGCATGTGTCATGCGTTCGCAAAAGCTCTTAAGCGCGTGCATCATGCTATATCTGTCTTTTCTTTTCTTTTCTTTCTTCCTTTTTTTTTTTCTTTTTTGCTCTCATAAAAGTTTTTTACCCCCAACAGCATCAATACAAGCTGATTTATGAGCACTGTTCTCGAGGCTTTAGGCGGGACACAAAAAAATAGAAGAGAGGGAAGGGATGGAGGGGTGCCAGCGGAGAAGGGAGGGGGGAAGAGGGGAGGAGAGGGGGGGGGGGGGGTGCAGGGACGCTGGTAACAATAAGTAGCAACAAAAAACCTTCCAAATCATGACAGAAGGTCGCACGACCTCTCTCCGAAGGAAAACGAACACAGTTTACGACAGCACTTCCCATTCGCCTCGTCCATGTCTTATGCACGGCCATAATCCCGTCTTTCTTCCAGGGTCCTTTGGGGGAAGGGGGAGGGGAGGGGGGAGGGGAGGGGGCTATGGAAGGGGAGGGGGGGGGAGTCAGACGGTCGGGACAGTGCACCTACTCAAAGAAATGCAGGCCAAAAAAAGTGACAAAAACGTGACACCTCCCCCCCCTCCGACCCCCCCCACCCTCCCCCCCCCTCCCCCCCCCCCCCCCCCCCCCCCCCCCCCCCCCCCCCCCCCCCCCCCCCCCCCCCCATCCCCCCCCCCCCCCCCCCCCCCCCCCCTTCCCCCATTCGATTCCACGTCGGTTCCCGAACGTCAACTTGAAGTTAGGGCAGTCGGACGTAAGTGGATGTGAAAAGTTGTTCACGCATCGACGCTTGCAGTTCGCAGTCGCAGCAGTAAGTAGCAGTAGCGCTTTCACTTTCATTTCACGTCTTTCACAAAATGATGTGATACTAGACGACCAGGCAATGCAAGCATGAGTACAGGTATACGTCTACATACATACATGCACGCGCACGTCCTCGCCTAAATGCAGATACACACACGCGCGCGCGCACACACACACACACGCACACCCACGCGCGCGTGCGCCACACACACACACACACACGCGCGCGCGCGCGCGTAACACCACACACACACACACACACACACACACACACACACACACACACACACACACACACGCACGCACGCACGCACACACACACACACACACACACACACACGCACACGCACACACACCACACACACACACACCCACACACACACACACACACACACACACACATCCCTTTCTGTCTCTGGAACCACTGGAAGCAGTCCAATGAAATTTGAGGCATCAACCAAAAAAAAAAGAAAAAAAAGAAGAAGAAACGAACTTTACTCTGTGTGAGCCAATTTCGGCGTTGTGTGTGCATCCAACCGGAAGGGAAGAAATCACCTGGTCGTTGCCCTGTTCCTCTATGCCTGGCGCGACGTGGACTCTTGACAGCTGAACTTAAGAAGAAGAGGATTCAGGCAACAGAGATGAGACGCTTCGGCAAGATCCTTGGCATCCCCTACAAAGACCACACACCACATTTGAAGGTCCAGACCAGAGTAAGGCAAGCCAGTTGACCCTACGAAGACCTGTTGTCCACAGTGAAAAGAATGAGACAGTATCATCATGCATCAAGATCAACCGGACTTCTGCCAAAACCATCCTACAAGAAACTGTGCGCGGAGGAAGAAGGGAAGAAGAGAGAGAAAGAGATGGGGAGGACAAACAACAGCGAATGGACTGGCCTCACACTCTCAGCAAACTGCCTAAGATCCTCCGAGAACCGGGAGGGGGCGGAGGAAGCCGATGACGAAGTCGTCTGTGGCGCCCCCAACGGTCTTCGAGTCTCCGGGAGAGGTGAAAAGGGGGATCATCGCATGCCGCAGTGCACCGAGTATGGGTCCACGTAGCCCCGCCATCGTCTGTGGAAGTACACACTCTTGAGTACTCTTTAACCCGCCATGGGTCCCCCTAGGAGCCGTACCATCTGAATATGGATAAGAACCACCAGTAAAAAAAAACACACAGCAAAGCTTCTGCAGAATGTACTGGTAGACCCCGCAACGCTGGAGCTGCGTCATCAAAAAGCGACCTCTGGCGAAGCTCAATTGCTTTTTTTTTGTTTGTTTGTTTCTTTCTTTTCAAACTTGTATTGTCTTGTTTGTCTTGTGTGCTTGCTTGTTGCAATACACAGGAGGAAGAAAGGGGAAAAAAATGAATGAATGCTGCTACCACGTCCCGATTCACAGCGCACGCAAAGATACTGCAGACAGACCTCAGTTTATACGTCAGACAGACCTCGGTTTTATACGTCAGACAGACCTCGGTTTATACGTCAGACAGACCTCGGTGTTTATACGTCAGACAGATCTCGGTTTGTACGTCAGAAAGAGCTCGGCTTATACGTCAAACAGACCTCGGTTTGTACGTCAGACGGCCCTCGGTTAATAGGTCAGACAGACCCCGGTTTATACATCAGAAAGACCTCGGTTTATACATCAGAAAGACCTCGGCTTATTCGTCAGAAAGACCTCGGTTTATACGTCGGAGAAACCACGATTGACATAACAGACTGATCTCGGTTTATACGTCAGACTGATCTCGTTTTATACGTCGACAGACCTCGGTTTATACGTCAGAGAAACCACAATTCACACAACTGACTGATCTCGGTTTATGCGTCAGACAGACCTCGGTGTATACGTCAGACACTCCCGGGAGTATACGTCACAGACCTCAGTTTATACGCAAGAGACCACTCGGTTTATACGTTAGACAGTCCTAGGTCTATACGTCAGAGAGAGACCTCGGCTTATATGTCAGACAGACCTCGGTTCATAGGTCAGACAGACCTCGGTGTGTACGTCAGAACTCGGTTTATACGTCAGACAGACCTCGGTTTATACGATAGACATACCTGGGTTTAGACGTCAAACACACCCTCGGTTTATACGTCAGACAGACCTCAGATTATACGTCAAACAGACCTCGGTTTACCTGGGTTTTTAGACGTCAAACACACCTCGGTTTATACGTCAGACAGACCTCAGATTATACGTCAAACAGACCTCGGTTTACCTGGGTTTAGACGTCAAACACACCTCGGTTTATACGTCAGACAGACCTCGGTTTATACGATAGACATACCAGGGTTTAGACGTCAAACACACCTCGGTTTATAAGTCAGACAGACCTCAGATTATACGTCAAACAGACCTCGGTTTATACGATAGACATACCTGGGTTTAGACGTCAAACACACCTCGGTTTAAACGTCAGACAGACCTCAGATTATACGTCAAACAGACCTCGGTTTACGCGTCAGACAGACCTCGGTTTACACGTCAGACTGACCTCGGTTTATACAATAGACATACCTGGGTTTAAACGTCAAACAGACCTCGGTTTATACGTCAGACAAGACCTCGGTTTATACATCACAGACCTCGGTTAGTACATTAGACAGAACTCGGTTTCTGCGTTAGACAGATCATGGTTTTTACGTCAAACAGACCTCAGTGTATACGTTAGCCAGACCTCAGCTTATATGTCACACAGGCCTGCCTCGGGTTCATACGTCTAAGACCTAAGTTTATACGTCACAGACCTCGGTTTATATGTCAGACAGACCTCGATTTATACGTCAGACACACCTCAGTTTATACGATAGACAGACCTCGGTTTATACGTCAAACAGACCCCGATTTATACGTCAGACAGACCTCAGTTTATACGTCACACACACACACACACACACACACACACACACACCTCAGTTTATACGTTAGACAGACCTCGGTTTATACGTTAGACATACCTCGGTTTATACGTCAGACAGGTCTCGGGTTTATACGTCTCAGACCTCGGTTTATACGTCAGACAGACCTCGGTTTATACGTCAGACAGACCTCGGTTTATATGTCAGACAGATCTCGGTTTATACGTCAGACAGAACTCGGTTCACACGTCAGACATACTTCGGTTAATACGTCAGACAGACCTCGGTTTATACGTCAGATAAACCTCGGTTTATATGTCAGACATATGTCGGTTTATACGTTAGACAGTCCTCGGTTTATACGTCAGACAGACCTCGGTTTATACGTCAGACAGACCTCGGTTTATATGTCAGACATATGTCGGTTTATATGTCAGACAGACCGCCCTTTATACGTCGCAGACCTCGGTTTAGACGTCAGACAGGCCTCGGTGTAGACGTCGTCATTGGCAGGCCCGCCGACATCCATCTTTGGCTGGAGAAGCGATACTGGAGTACACAGCACTCGGTGGGAGTAGGATTGTTTTTTTTTGTAACCTCCTTCCCCCTTTAGAACACGAGTCTTCACTTAAGATAATAATTCTGCGTTTACCCTTGACGGGAGTTTTCTTGTGTATGCTCCACTTTACCTCTGGAAGTTGAAAGTATGCATGCCCAGATTTTATTCTCTCTCTCTCTCTCTCTCTCTCTCTCTCTCTCAGGGGGGCGGGGCGGAAAACAACGCATTCATTTTTGCTTCATTCATTATCTGGAAAAATAAAATTTGTATCGTTTCGTTCTGTTTCGTTTCGTTTCCTCTCTCTCTCTCTCTCTCTCTCTCTCTCTCTCTGCCCAAGTCGGTCACAGTTCGGTGCAGCATAATTCTTCGGTAGCCATCTAGGATCCTTTCATTCTGGCAGACTGAAAATTAATTCTCTATCTATCTATCTATCTAGTGATGAATGATAAGTCGTCAACAGCGCCCATAGAGTTCAATCTTTTTTTTTATTATTCAAATTTTCTCCGGTCAAAAGGCTTCCTCAAGAGCCGGATCGTACTTTCATCTCCATGGCTTAAATGACGTCAATACAATTGACGTCACAGTAGAAAACTGCATCAGTTTCGAAAAGACATCATCACATTATTTTCTTTCCTACTTA
>JADBJO010005984.1:122500-125000 GCA_016801955.1 Conus betulinus | reverse complement strand
TTTGAAAAGACCTCCCGATATGTCCGTCTGACGGCTGTGCGCCAGAATCATGATGATATTGACAGGCCCTGGCAAAGAGCCCCCACCCCCCCTTCACCCCCTTGTTTTCCCCTTTTTTTTTTTTTTTTACTTTTATCTGGGCGCTATACATTTCCGATACATTAGTTTCCCGCCACATTATTCTCCCGCCCCGCCTATAAAAGAAAAAAAAAAATAAAGAAAAAAAAGAAAATCAGGGGAAAAGTAAGTTATACAAAGCGGCGGACACACATGCCTCTCTCTCCCTCCCTTTTTTTTTTTTTTGTTGTGTAACATCCCTCTTCCCTGTGCCCCCTCCTATCCTCCCTCCTCCTCCTCCTCCTCCCACCCTCACCCCGGTCTCCTCTGCATCCTCCCCCCCCCCCCCCCCCCCACACACACACACACTCACTCTCCACCATGTTCTTCTCCTCTCTCCCAACCTCCTCTACGGCCGGGTGGGGCTGAGCAGGAACGGTGACGAACATGTTGAACGCTGTGTCAGCATATATGGACAGACAACCACCCCCCCCCCACCCCCCCCCAACCATCTTCACTGGGTGACGGAAAACGGAGATGTTACTGGAACAAAGGCATGCACCATCTGCATACACACGGGTCCCTTTGCGTTTGTCTACCTCTGTATACATCGATCTCTCCAGAATCCATATATGTAGATTTGGGACGTCGGCACTCACGCGTGGGTGAAGAACTGAAGAGATAGTTTGTATGAACAATTCCCACGGTGTGTCATCATCCCCCCCCCCCCCCCCCCCCCCCTCCTCCTCCCCATTGTTTCTAATCGCATTAATTTTTTTTTTTCATTCTGATTTTTCAGACCGGTTCGATTTTGCTGAATTCTGTTTCTGTTTTAATTGTCATTCCGGAAAGCTTGCAATGGATGTATTACATTCATTTGTTTATTCATTTTTTTTTTAATCGTCACTTTGCTGAGAACTTAACCAGAATTTCAAGGAGAAAAAAAAGACAAAGAAGAAGGGAAAGGAGGGAGGGAGAAGAGAGCGAGAGAGGAGGGGAGAGAAAAAAAAAAAGGGAAATGAGAGAGAGAGAGAGAGGAGAGAGAGAGAGAGAGAGAGAGAGAGAGAGAGAGAGAGAGAGAGAGAGAGAGAGAGAGAGAGAGAGAGAGAGAGAGAGAGAAGAACAAAAGACAATATTCTTTATTTACGAGGATAATAAGCACTGACGGCGCTTTTTTTTTTTTTCTTTTTTACATCCAGTCCTCGCCCTGAGTAGGGGCTACAACATGCAGTGAAATGAAATAGTGTGAAAAGCAAACAAGCAAACACACACAGCGGTCATGCAATTATTTGGAACATCAAATGAAAATAGAAGAGAAATGAAAAAAAAAATAATGAAAATAAAAGGACAGTGATAATGAAGGGAAAGAAGAGAGTGGGGGGGGGGGGGGGGGGGGGGGAGGTAGCTGGGGGAGGCATCATGGAAATATACGATATCCCACAACAGGGGGTAGCACATGGAAATATACGATATCCCACAACAGTTAGCGTGTCTAAAAACAGACAATAAAATGAATATGGCAAAATACATACAGAATTTGGAACACACATACACGCACGCACGCAGAAGGGCGGCGGGGGGGGGGGGGGGGGGGGGGGGGGGGGTGGGGGGGGGGGGTTGGAGGAGAGAGAGAGGATAGGAGAGAGAGAGAGAGAGAAGAACAAATTCTTTATTTACGAGGATAATAGATAAGCACTAACGTGCTTTTTTTTACATCCAGTCCTCGCCCTGAGTAGGGACTACAACATGCAGTGAAATGAAATAATGTAAGAAAGCAAAAGCAAACAAAGCGGTCACGCAATCATAAAGTGGAACATCAAATGAAAATGGAAGAGAAATGGAAAAAAAAAACAATAATAATAAAGCAATAAAATAAATCAAAAATGAAAAACAATAATGAAGGGAAGGAGAGAGTGGGGGTGGGGGGTGGGGCTGGGCTGGGGGGAACATATGGATATGTACTACAACGTACAAAAATTAGCGTGTATAAAAACAGACAGTAAATGAATAGCAAAGTGAGATGGAATTTAGGGGGAGGGTGGGAGCAAAAATTTATAAAAAAAAAAAAAAAAAACAGAGAGAGAGAGGAGAGAGGAATAATTTCAATTATAACTGATAACCGGTGTCGACAGACACGAGAGAAAAATCACCCTCTCCCCTCTCTCTCTCTCTCCCTCTCTCTCTCTCCCCCTCCTCCCCCTCCCCCCTACCCAGACATGAAAGATTCTGCAAACTCTGGCAGTGGCGTCTGGAAGCGTAGCTGGCCTGGCTTTTCAGCAACAGCTATTGTGCAACAGGAATTTTCGCCCCGGCCAGACAAAGGATAGGTGGTGACGTTTACGTCGTGTTTGCCAGCACCGGAATCTCTGGTAGGGACGATCGGTTCCGGTTCCGCTTCCGCTTCCGTTTCCGGACCGGACCGTGCACAGAATCGTGTGGTCTT
>JADBJO010005984.1:107500-120000 GCA_016801955.1 Conus betulinus | reverse complement strand
CTCTCTCTCTCTCTTCCATCTAGCCTATCTAACTTAACCCACTTCTCCCTCTCTCTCTCTCTCTCTCTCTCTCTTTCTCTCTAATCCATCTAACCTACCTAACCTACCTGAACCCTCTGTCTCTCTTTCTAGCTGTCTTTCTCTTCAACCTAACCTACCTAACGCCCCCCACCCACCCCACCCCCCTTATATGTGGTGTGTGTGTGTGTGTGTGTGTGTGTGTGTGTGTGTGTGTGTGTGTGTGTGGTGTGTGGGCGCGCGTCCCTGCGCTGTTTGCGTGCGTGCGTGCTTATGTGTGCCTTTTGAGTGTGTGCATCTGTGTGTGTGTGTGTGTGTGACAGTGTCATGGGTGCCAGCTTGAGAAATAACATCGCTTGCGACAACAAAACGATCACTGCGCCACTACCATCATCACCACCACCACCCCTGCGTCCCCCCCCCAATCCCCCCCCCCTCCCTAATCCCCGCCCCCCCCCCCCCCCCCCCCCCCCACCACCACCATTTAAACCACTCCCATTTCCTGTGTCTAATCCCAATTTAGCACAGCGCCCGAAGTTGATTTCAATCACGATGATTAGCAACCACCGTGTGATTATCCGTTTCCATGACAACGTGCGGGTACATACACTGACGTGTGTGTGTGTGTGTGAGTGTGAGTGTGTGTGTGTGTGTGTGTGTGTGTGTGGTGCGTGTGCGTGTGCGAGTGTTTAGTGACTTACGAGTCCAACCAACGCCTTTGGTCCCGAACAGTCGGTACTTCCTAGCTGCCATTATATTTACTGCCAGTCGTGCTCGCCACATTATCCGTTTCTGTCGAACAACAACCAACTCTCTCTAACTAGCGATTGTTTGTCGATATATTTATTCTGAAACTTCGCACCAAAGAGAAAAGGTTTTGTGTTTATAAAACTTGCGTCGGTTTGTTTCGTGTGGGTTTTGTCTTTTTTGGAGAAAGCTCACGCCAAGAAAAAAAAAAAAAAAAAAAGAAGAAAAAAGAAAAAGGAAAGACGAAAAGAAAAAAGACAAAAACGATTTTAAGACAACGTGACGCAAAAATGAAAAACGTGAGGACAAGCACTCGATCGATTAAGCGAACTTGATGCAAAAAAAAAAAAAAAAAAAAAAAAAAAAAACGTGACGAAAAGCACTTAAATCGAGTGCATGCAACCTAAAGTGATGACAGGCACTCGATCGAGTGCAAGCGAACTTGATGCAACAATTCAACGTTGGGGGGAAGTACTCAATCCAGTCCAAGCGCACTTGATGCAAAAATGGAACGTGGGAGAAAGGGACTCATTCGAGTTCTACAGAACTTCATACAAAAATGGAACTTCAGGAAAGGTCCTTAATCGAGTTCAAGCGAACTTGATGCAGAAACGGAACGTGCGGGGAAAAGCACCCAATCGAGTGCAAACGAACTTGATGCAAAAAAGTAACTCGAGGGGAATAGCAATCGCTCGAGTTCAAGCGAAATAGATGCAAAAACGGAACTTCAGGAAAGCTACTCAATCGAGTGCCAGCGAACTTGATGCAAAAAAAAATAAATAAAAGGAACGCGGGGGAAAGGCAGTAACTCGAGTTCAAGCGAACTAGATACAAAAATGGAACTTCAGGAAAAGGTACTCCAATCGAGTGGCAGTGAACTAGATGCAAAAACTGGAACTTCAGGAAAGGTACTCCAATCGAGTGCAAGCGAACTTGATGCAAAAAATGGAATTTCAGGAAAGGTACCCAATCGAGTTCAAGCGAACTTGATGTAAAAAAAAAAAAAAAAAAAAAAAAAAAAAAAAAAAAGGAATTTCAGGAAAGGTACTCAATCGAGTTCAAGCGAACTAGATGCAAAAATGGAACTTCAGCAAAGGTACTCAATCGGTGCAAGCGAACTTGATGCCAAAAAGAAACGCGGGCAGGAAAAGTACTCAATCGAGTTCAAGCGAACTGCTGAGAAAAAAAAAAAAGGGAACGTGGAGGACAGCGAGGAGACAGTATTGTCCCCTGGCACACGCCGATCTTCCGCAGTGCCCTTCCCCATTCTGGAATGAAATGAGAGGGGCAGGGAGGTGCCGATCACTGGCGCTGGATTCAGGAACTGGAGGTTCTGGGGAAGTGTTCGATACTTCCCGCCCCCCCGCCCCCCCCCCCCCCCCCCCCCCCCCCCCCACACACACTTGATCCCCCCCCCCCCCCTCTTCCCCCTTCCACCTGCTCAATGTTCCCTCTTGCTCGACATCCCTTCCCTCTGCTCATAGCCCCCCCTTTTTATTCCCCCTGGCTTAATATTCCTCCCTGTTTACTATTCCTCCCTGCTTAATATCCCCCTTTCTTCCTCGATATTCCCCCTTCCATATACCCTCGTTGCTCACCCCCCTGCTGCAACGTTTTGATATCCCCCCTGCTTGATGTTACCCCCTATATTCCCCCCTGCTTATGTTATATATTCCCCCCTGCTTGCTTTACCCCCTGTTTGATATTCCCCCCTGCTTGATATTACTCCCGTTTGACCCCCTGTTTGATATTCCCCCCCTGCTTGATGTTACTCCCTGTTTGATATTCCCCCCCTGCTTGATGTTACTCTCCCTGTTTTTGATATTCCCCCCTGCTTGATGTTACTCCCTGTTTGATATTCCCCCCTGCTTGATGTTTTACCCCCCTGTTTTGATATTCCCCCCCTGCTTGATGTTACCCCCTTTTTGGATATTCCCCCCTGCTTTGATGTACCCCCTTGATGATTCCCCCCTGCTTTGATATTACCCCCCTGTTTTGATATACCCCCTCCCCCCCTGATATGTTACCCCTGTTTGAGATACCCTCTGTTTGATATTCCCCCCCCTTTGTTATTCCCCTGCTCATATTTCCCCCTGTTTGATATCCCCCCTGTTTGATATCCCCCCTGCTCAATATTCCCCCCCCTGTTTGATATTACCCCCTGTTTGATAATATTCCCCTATGCTTGATATCCCCCCCCCCCCCCCCCCCCCCCAATATGCTCGATGTTCCCCCTGCTCGATTCCCCGCCCCCCCCCCCCCCCCCCCCTGCTGGATACCCCCCCCCCCCCCCTTGTTCATATCCCCCTCCCCCCCCCGCTCGATATTTCCCCCCCCTCGATATCCCCCCCCCCCCCCCCCCCCCCCCTGCCCTATACCCCCCCTGCCCCGACCCCCCCCCCCCCCCCCACAATATTCGATTCCCCTGCTCGATATCCCCCTCCCCCCCCCCCCCGCTCGATATTCCCCCCACCCCCCCCCACCCTCAAATGCTCCCCCCCCCCCCCCCCCTGCTCGATATTTCCGCCCTGCTCGACAATTTCCCGGCTCAATGCTCCCCCAGACCACAGCTAACAGGTCATGTACATGTGTACATACACGCCATAGGTAAGCACGGGAAGTATGGGGCGGTGGGAGGGCGGGGGGGGGGGGGTGTACTGAACAGGGGAGTATCGAGCATGGCGGAATATCGAGCATCGGATCTGTCGGTACTAGGGCAGGAGGAGACGGGGGGGGGGGGGGGGGGGGGGGGGGAATCAGGATGACCCCCAGTTCTGGACGCGAGTGGTGGTCTGGTTGCGCGAGCATGGACGTCGCGGACTGAAATCCAGGAGACGATTATAAACAAATGGTATGGAGCCCTGCCAAGCATTTCAGACCGGAATGGAAATCCGAAGCATCATCTTCATTATCCATATCCTCATCATCGATCTGCATCCCCCCCTCCCCCCCCCCCCCCCCCCCCCCCCCCCCCCCCCTCCCCCCCAAAAAAAAAAGGTCTCACAATCTCTGGTTCTTCATGCCCTGTTCTCATGGGTGACCTCAACTTCGATGTCCTCTATACGTGTATGGCCTTCTGCTGATTCTGTCAGGATCAACAGCATCGGCAGGTTCATTGGAGGGGTGGGGGGGAGAGGGGGCGGGAGGGGGGGGGCTGTCGTTGGACGCACGTGCCGGTGCCTTCCAGAGGGAGAGCTCGCTCACGCCAACTCTGCGACAATGCCATTACTGTCGTCGGCAGGGGGCTTAGTGGGTGGTGTCCTGCGCATGCTGGATCAGAACAGACGCCACCGAACACCACCGAACACCACCGAAGACACGTTACACATGGCATGCACCTTCCCCGAAGTTGGAGTATGGCTGCCTTAATGGCGGGATTTAAAAAAAAAAAGCCTAAAAAAAAAAAACGGCCATACACACACAAAACTCCTTTCGGATTAATCCTTGCCTGTCTACACAGGGAGTGTCCGCAGCAGTATCAGCCTGCGTACGCAGAAGAAGAAGCAGACCATGTAGGTCGTATAACCGCGGTCAGTCTTACTACTGCCTAGATCTTAGAAGAAAGAAAGAAAAAAAGTATCTGTCGAGCCCAGTCCTTTCGGCACAAGATTCACGCCATACGCCACACAGCACTCTCAGACAGGACAGTCTGATGACACAGGCCAACACATATGCCGGACAGACGGCGGCCAGTGTCCGACTGTCATTAACCTCTCTAGTTGTCTTTCCTTCCAAACGGCGGGCACGTCCTGTCTTCAAGGTTGGCTGTCCGGGTCCTGCAATTAGCGGCTGGGTGCTGACGAGGGCCAGCTAACAGGAAGCCGTCGAAGAAGCGAACGTGTGACGGTTAAAATGGCCAGTCGCCTACCATCAGCACCACCACCTCCAATGACTCTGGTGGTGGTGGTGGTGGTGGGGGGGGGGGGGGTTTGTTTGTTTTTTTTTTCCCTTCTTTACAGAGTGCGTTTTAACGTCAAGGGTTACCAGCGCTGATGAAGTCACCTTCTTTCTGTCTCTGTCTCTTGCCTGCATGTCTCTCTGTCTCTTGTCTGTCTTTCTGTTTCTCTCTTTGTCTCTGTCTCTGTTTCACTAACTGTCTGTCTGTCTGTCTCTCTATCCCTGTATGTCTCCATCTCTCTCTCTCTCTCTCTCTCTCCCTCTCTCTCTCTCTCTCTCTCTCTCTGATGCACACACATGCACTAATACACACGTATAGGCATTTGAAAAACACACAACAAGCACAGCAGGCTTCAGTTTTAGTTAGCCAACACACAAACTCAGACACACACACACACTCACACACACACACACACACACACACACACACACACACACACATCTGTCTACAAGCATTGTAAAAAAAAAAAAAAAAAAACTGTTGTGAAAATACCAACAAACAATCTAACATACAAACACACTGGTTTTTAACGCAAACATGGGTGATTTAAAACCACCATATTCCATGTTTCAGCACAACAGACACCGTTAAAAAAAAATAAATAAATAAATAAATAACCTGCGCTAAGCAAAACTCGTCAAAGGAACGTAGCCACAGGCGCGTCGAAAAAAAAAAAATTCAAGGCGTTTCCAGTCAAACAGTCTTCATCGCTATAGCCCAAAGGATCGGTCATAGCCTTTTTCGGGGCTGTAAAACCTACACAGGAGGGAAAGAAAGAGGAGAGAGGCGGGGGTGGGGTGGGGGAGTGCGTAGAAAGAGGCAGTTACGGATCACATTCTGAAAAGAAGATGTCATCATGGGAAATGAAAAAAAAAAAAAAAAAAGAAAAACGACAACCCACCATAAAACAGTCAATGACACTGTAGCTGGGCTGTGGACATCCGTACGGCAGCAAGTCTAAGTAGCTGCAGAAGTGCCAGCCATTCTGATCAATTTCCTAGCGTCGTTAAAAAAAAAAAACAAAAAAAAAAAAAACAGCAAATGAACAAATGAAACAAAAACGTAAACGATTAATGAAAAAAAAAATTTTCAATGTGACCAAAACAAAACAAGAATTAAGATATTCATCCAATGGACAGCTAATACCCATCCTGGTAAAAACAATAGACGACCTTAAAGAAAGATTTATATTGAGAAGAAGAAGAAGAAGAAGAAGAAGGAGGAAGAAGAAGAAAGGCAAAGTCAAAGTGAATGACAGAGAAGAGTACGAGAGAAGACATGGTGGCCATTCACACTGAAAACAAAACCCTGCCACACTCACAGGGGGGTGAGGTGGGGGGGGGGGGGGGGGGACTTTTCAGCCTGTAAAGCCGGCAGTAAACAGACTCAAAATCAACATGTAGGCATTGAATTTATAGTGCCCCCCCCCCCCCCCCTCACCCCCCACCCCCTCCTCTTAGTCTGTGTTCTTAATGACCAATCAATACTGGAAAAAAAAGCGAGGTCTAGGTCTGGAATTCTCGTCTTGTTAGCAGCCTTTGGGGTGGACGGGGGTAGGGGAGGGAGAGAGAGGAAACAGGAGAGACTGTTCTAGTAAGAGGAAGCGAGCAGGAGTGCAAAGGTGTCCAGCTGCCTCGGTCGCAGAGCGTGGACTCTGGGGTTAGAGGTTGAAAGTTCCCATCCCACTGCTACCAGACATAGATATGGCCAGTTAAAACAATGGTATGTAAAGAAATGTGCTAGACAGATAGGTAGATAGATAGGAAAGTTAGACAGATAAGACAGATAGATAGATGGATGGATAGATAAACCGATCAACCGATCGATCTATCGATAGACAGACTGACAGACAGGCAGATAGATCTAGATAGATGGACAGGTAGACAGATAGGTAAACGGAGAGGTATATAGATGGATAGGCAGATAGATAGATAGACAGACATACAGATAGGCAGACAGGTAGTTAGATGGAACGAGAAAGAGAGGGGGGGGGGGGGGGGGGGGGGATAGACAGGTAGGCTAATAAATGGATCTCATGAGATCGAGATATGAATACATAGATGGATAGAGGAGAGATAGATGGATTTAAGGAGAGAATGAGAGAGAGAGAGAAGAGAGAGAGGGGGGGGGGAGAGAAAGACAGGAGAGAGAGAGACAGGAGAGAGAGAGAGAGGGGGGGGGGGGGGCAGGTAGATAGACAGAGAGGCAGAATTGCAAAGCACAAAGCAACAGTCGCATCAGTGGCTTACACTGTGTTGGCAGGGAGTAAAAAATACCTTCTCTAAACCCCACCGTCCTCTGACGACTATACCCCCCCCTCCCCCCCCCCCCTGCCGTCCTTATCACCTGCACGGAGGGGACCGAACGTTCAGCCTCAAGGTCACCACGACCTACTCACGAGCCCCCGTGTTGTCGTCCTGTGTGTGTGTGTGTGTGTGTGTGTGTGTGTGTGTGTGTGTGTGTGTGTGCGGTCCCATTTTCTTGCCACCTCAGGGGCATTGCAACCCCACGCTGGGCATGAAGGCCCAACAGAATCGGGAGAGTTTTTTTTTTCATGCTGATCGATGAGAATGAGGGTGATGAACATGATGCTACGGATTCCCCCCCCCCCCCCCCCCCCCCCCCCCCCCCCCCGGTCCGAGACTGCATGACAGGGGGCTGCACTCTATGCCTACTTTCATAATAGTATATCCCAGCGTCAACCCAGGCCCGAGAGATACAGACACCTGCGGTGCTGGTAAGAAAACGGCAGTAACACTCTAAGAGACTCGTCCATGTAGTGGACGCACTCCACTTTGTGGTCCCAGTCTTTGTGGTCCCAGGGAAAAAAAAAAAAAAAAAATCACACATGGCTTTTTGGTGGGAATCGAACTCAAGGCCTCCCCCGCCAGCAGTCCCCGACGCTAACCACTTCGCCACGGCGGCAGGTGTGCGGCATCGTCCCGATCACCCCCTCCCTGGATCCGGAACGCTGAGCCGTGTCACCACCCCCCCCCCCCCCTCCCCCCGCCCTGCACCCTCCCCCCCCACTCCTCTCCCCCGCCCAGAGCCCTTTGTCCTGGGTCCCTCCCTCTCTGGGTGATCCGTCTGCCTGCGGAGGGGGGGGGGGGGGGTGGGGGGGGGGGGCATGTGGGATTTCTTTTTGAAAGAGCAACGTGGAGGCCGGAATAGCCCGGTGGTAGAGCGCCGGACTCGTAATCTTGGTGATCCTGGGGTTGCGGGTTCGAATCTCCGCCGGGTCGTCTCGGTACAGGGGGGGGGGGGGGGGGGGGGGGGGGGATTTTTCTATACGGAGTTCTGACTCCCATTCTCACGCAGTTCTTTGAATGAGACTATAAACCGAGGTTCCGTGTGTGAATGCACGCATAATATCTTCCACACATGTAAAATCCCATCACCAACTTTCGGAAGAAAAGGCCAGTTTGGCCACTGGTATGGATGACACGTTTACACACAGCATGCATCTCCCCGAAGTTGCAGTATGGCTGCCTAAATGGTGGGATTAAAAAAAATAAATAAAAGTTACACTGACAAAACTCCTCTCCCTTCGTTGGGCAGATAGGATTAATCCCACCTTTTTATACAGGGAGTGTCCGCAGGAGTATCAGCCTGCGTACGCAGGGAAAAAGACAAATAGACAGACAGACAGACAGACAGAAAGAAAGAGAAGAAAGAAAGGAGGAAAGAAAGAAAGAACAGCGTACGACTGAATTTACAGTTGGATCGGCGTCAGCGAAAAGGGTCGCCATTTCAGACGGGGGAAGAAAACCAGACAAGGGTTGTCTACTCCTGATCTCAGAAAGCATTCTGATTGGATGTTGGAGGCAAGACTGACGAGGGAAAGATGACAGGACTTGCTGCTCCTAAGCTTTGGGGACAAAAAAATCCGACTTAAGCTTGAAATTGAGTGCCCCGACGACACGCTAAAGCCACGAAACTTGCTACATCCGCGGAAATCTACAAGCATCTCGAGAGTCGTATACTGTTGTTATACATACTATTTTGTTTTGAGAGAGAGAGAGAGAGAGAGAGAGAGAGAGAGAGAGAGAGAGAGAGAGAGAAGATGAGGCAGACAGACAGACAGACGGACAGACAGAGAGAGACAGTGACAGAGAGGGGCAGAGAGAGAGACAGAGACAGACACACACAGAAGGAGGGAGAGAGGGAGAGAGAGAAAGAGACAGACAGGCAGAGAGACAGACAGAGAGAGAAAGACAGACAGACAGACAGACAGACGGACAGACAGACGGAGAGACAGTGACAGACAGGGGCAGAGCGAGACAGACAGAGACAGACACACAGAGGGGGAGAGAGAGAGACAGACAGACAGAGATAGACAGACAGACAGAGACAGACAGACAGACAATGACAAAGAGAGAGACACACACACACAGAGGCAAACAGAGACAGAGAGAGAGAGAGAGAGAGAGAGGGGGGGTGGGGGGGCAGCGGACGATTATCCGTAAATGAAAACACAAGACTGCCTCTTTGTGCTTCAGTTCTCTTGCATCGTTAAGTCTCTCTCTCTCCCCCCCCCTCTCTCTCTCTCTCTCTCTCTCTCTCTCTCTCTCTCTCTCTCTCTCTCTCTCTCTCTCTATCAGATGTTGTCTTCCCTCGCGCTCCTTCACAACAGTTGCCCTCTTCTGCTGACACAACCGAGTTCTCAGTACTGAAGATTTCGGCAGGCACCCTTCCTCTTTTCAATGGCCACCCCCATCTGGAACCACACCTGTGTGAAACCAGACCGGAACGACCATCTGTGGAACCAGACCGGAACCAAACTGGAACCATCTATGTGGAACCAGAACGGTACTACCTGTGGAACCAGACCGAACCACCTGTCTAAAACCAGACCACAGCCACCTGTCTGGAACCAGATCGGAGCCACCTGTCTGGAACCAGATCAAAACCACCTGTCCGGAACCAGATCGCACCTGTCTGGAACCAAACCAGAACCACCTGTCTGGAACCAAACCGTGACTACTTGCCTGGAACAAGGCCAGAACTATCTGCGTGGAACTATCTGTCTGGAACTAGAGCTGAACCACCTGACTGAAACCAGAGCAGAACCACCTGTCTGGAATCAGATCAGAGTCACCTGTCTCGAACCAGATCAGAACCACCTGTATGGAACCAGATCAGAACCACCTGTATGGAACCAGATCAGAACCACCTGTCTCGAACCAGATCAGAACCACCTGTATGGAATCAGATCAGAACCACCTGTGTGGAACCAGGTAAGAACCACCTGTGTGGAACCAGATCAGAACCACCTGTATGGAACCAGATCAGAACCACCTGTATGGAATCAGATCAGAACCACCTGTGTGGAACCAAGTAAGAACCACCTGTGTGGAACCAGATCAGGACCACCTGTATGGAACCAGATCAGAACCACCTGTATGGAACCAGAACCACCTGTATGGAACCAGATCAGAACCACCTCTATGGAACCAGATCAGAACCACTGTATGGAACCAGATCAGAACCACCTGTGTGGAACCGGGTAAGAACCACCTGTGTGGAACCAGGTCAGAACTACCTGTCTCGAACCAGATCAGGACCCCCTGTATGGAACCAGAACCACATGTATGCAACCAGATCAGAACCACCTGTATGGAACCAGATCAGAACCACCTGTATGGAACCAGAACCACCTGTATGGAACCAGAACCACATGTATGCAACCAGATCAGAACCACCTGTATGGAACCAGATCAGAATCACCTGTATGGAACCAGATCAGAACCACCTGTATGGAAGCAGATCAGAACCACCTGTATGGAACCAGATCAGAACCACCTGTATGGGAACCAGAACCACCTGTATGGAACCAGATCAGAACCACCTGTATGGAACCAGAACCACCTGTATGGAACCAGATCAGAACCACCTGTATGGAACCAGATCAGAACCACCTGTATGGAACCAGATCAGAACCACCTGTGTGGAACCGGGTAAGAACCACCTGTGTGGAACCAGGTCAGAACTACCTGTCTCGAACCAGATCAGGACCCCCTGTATGGAACCAGAACCACATGTATGCAACCAGATCAGAACCACCTGTATGGAACCAGATCAGAACCACCTGTATGGAACCAGAACCACCTGTATGGAACCAGAACCACATGTATGCAACCAGATCAGAACCACCTGTATGGAACCAGATCAGAATCACCTGTATGGAACCAGATCAGAACCACCTGTATGGAAGCAGATCAGAACCACCTGTATGGAACCAGATCAGAACCACCTGTATGGAACCAGAACCACCTGTATGGAACCAGATCAGAACCACCTGTATGGAACCAGAACCACCTGTATGGAACCAGATCAGAACCACCTGTATGGAACCAGATCACAACCACCTGTGTGGAACCAGATCACAACCACCTGTGTGGAACCAGATCACAACCACCTGTGTGGAACCAGATCAGAACTACCTGTCTCGAACCAGATCACAACCACCTGTGTGGAACCAGAACCACCTGTATGGAACCAGATCACAACCACCTGTATGGAACCAGATCAGAACCACCTGTATGGAACCAGATCAGAACCACCTGTGTGGAACCAGATCACAACCACCTGTATGGAACCATCAGATCAGAACCACCTGTATGGAACCAGATCACAGCCACCTGTGTGGAACCAGAACCACCTGTATGGAACCAGATCACAACCACCTGTATGGAACCAGATCAGAACCACCTGTGTGGAACCAGATCAGAACCACCTGTGTGGAACCAGATCAGAACCACCTGTGTGGAACCAGATCAGAGCAACCTGTATGGAACCAGATCAGGACCACCTGTATCGAACCAGATCAGGACCACCTGTATGGAACCAGATCAGGACCACCTGTATGGTAACGACCTGAACCACCTGTATGGAACCAGATCAGAGCCACCTCTATGCAACCAGATCAGAACCACCTCTATGCAACCAGATCAAAACTACCTGTATGGAACCAGATCAGAACCACCTGTGTGGAACCAGATCAGAACCACCTGTGTGGAACCAGATCAGAACCACCTGTGTGGAAACAAATCCACATCATTCTAAAGCATCCCCTCTCTCTCTCTCTCTCTCTCTCTCTCTCTCTCTCTCTCTCTCTCTCTCTCCCTCTCTCTGAGAGTGGTGGAATGACGGCGGACATAGTACACACACATACACACGTGCGCGCGCGCGCGCTCGTGCAAAGGAAAAAGAAAACAACACTCATATGTACGTAGTTTAGTCAATTAGTTAACACTGGACGAATTGATGGGCAATCCCTCTCTTCCCCTCCCCTACCGCGCGCGCCTTCTAATGCGCGCGTGCACCCACACGCGCACAGTTAATCGCACGCATGCTGCGCTTGAAATCAGCTTTAACACGAAAGAAACCCCAATTGTCCAGGTCTAATTTTAATCTGACCTTCACGTCCGGATATTTTTGTATCAAAGAAATAATCTTTGATGCAGCTGTACTTTATAATCCCTTAAATGGATTCTCCGGGGTTTTTTTTTTTTTTTTTTTTTTTTTTGTAACATCTACAAAGATGATTTGCTGGTCTAATAGGCATGATTATGGACCTAAACTGATCAGGCTTATGAAAATGTTTATTGCCGTTTTCAATGACTGGAGCTGCCTTCAAAATGAAATTGACATTTTGTGAGCCTCAACTGTCCAGTAGGATTAGCAAGTATATGATTCACACACACATACACACACACAAAAAAACAACTTTTGAATGACTGCTTAAATCCTTCATTTTGTCTGTTGCAGCCATGCTGATTTTGGAGTAGTATGCTGGTAAGGTAACGTTGTTTATAGCCCAGCCGACCGCCAAGAG
>JADBJO010005984.1:80000-87500 GCA_016801955.1 Conus betulinus | reverse complement strand
CCCCCCTCTCATCTCTCCCCCTCCCCCCTCCCCCCCCCCCCCCTCCCCTCCCCCTCTCTCGCCCTCTTTTCTCTCCATCTCGGCTCCCCCCCCCCTCCCCCTCTCCCCTCCCCTCATCTCATCTCTCCCTTCGCCCATCAAGGTCCCCCCCCCCCCCCCCCCCCCCCCCCAGACCCTCCTGCATCTCCACCTCCTCCCCTCCACCCCCTCACCCCCCTCCCCCCCCCCCCCTCCCTCCACCCCCCCCATCCCCCCTCTGCCCCTCCTCTCTCTCTCATCTCCATCCTCACTTCTCCCCTCTCCCCCATCTCATCTCGCCCCACCCCCCTCTCGTCCCCTCCCCTCTCCCACCCCTCTCCCCCCTCTCCCCTCTCCTCCTCTCCTCTCCCTCTCCTCCTTTCTTGGGATCTCCCTCTCTCTCTCTTTCTTTCTCTCCTCCCTTGGGATCTCCCCCCCCTGTTCTCCCCCCTCCCCCCCCCCCCCCCCCCCCCCACTCCCCCCCCCCCCCCCCCCCCCCCCCCCCCATCTCTCTCTTTTCTCTCTCCTCCTTTTTTCCTCCAATACAGATAATCTGGCATTCAAGTATACAAAGAAAAATGTTTAGTAAAACGTTGCAGATGTAATTCTCAATTATTGCCGAAGTCATTGTAATATTTTGTTGGTTGTTACAGGTGTATAGTTATTGACGCTGGTTTCAAACTTGACTGTCTCCCCACTCCCTCTCAATCCACCCTTTTTTTTTCCCCAATTTCCTTTCGATTTTGTTGAAAGATATTCCTGATTAAGCATGGGGCATACACATAAGCGCGTGTGCGCGTGCACACACACTCCCATGCAGACGCGCGCGCGCACACGCGCGCGCGCACACACACACACACACACACACACACACACACACACACACACACACACAGAGGATCTTTCCTTATGACTTCACATTGTACCAATGTAAAATACTTACAAATATGAAAAAAGTATTTTGTTGAACTGGGAGTTCTATTTTGGTTTGCTTAGTTATCATTCTTTCCCCAAGGCAATGAAGTTGATTCTGGTTTTTGTTTTTGCTGGCTTTTTCCCTCTGCACATGTTTTTCAGAGGAACAAAAAAAAAAAGATGAACTTTATAAATAGTCCGGCCGATTTACAAACATATGCGCACACACACGTGCGCGCGCGCCACACACACGCACACACACACACACGCATAGCACACAGGTGCATGCGCACACGTGTTAAAGCGAAACATATGGGCAAGACTGCTGCTTTGGGAAAAGCCGGTCATGTATGCTGATCTGGGATGTTGTGTGCTTGTTAAATCTTATGTGTACACACAAAAAAAGATTTTCTGACGTACGCCTAACTTCATTATTACTTTTTATGATTTTTTTTTCTCTCTAAGTATGAAAAGGCGAATGTGAAAAATGTCCGCTTTGACAAGAGCGCACAGTTTTTTATTACACTTGGTGCTTGTTTTGATGGAAACTGTTTGCAAATGGATAGCCATGGAAGAAAAGATGATAAGGTGTGGAATGTTATTTTTCATTGGCGTTGTGGTGTCTGTAGTCTTTAAACCGCTGTTATGTCACTTATTAACGCGAATCCTGGTTGTTTGTTTGTTTGTTTCTTTTGTTTTGTTTTGTTTTGTTTGTTTGTTTTGTTTTGTGTTGTTGTTGTTGTTGTTATTTTAATCCTGGAATGCCTGTGTCCAACAACCACTCTCAAAAAATGTTTTGTTTATTCTCTTTTTCATTTGGTCTTTTTGTACATTAAGTCACTTTCGCTTGAACTTATTCATATCATCTTAAAAAAAAAAAACGAAGCAATGGAAAGGAGCATAAGACAAAAGAGAAATAAGCAAAATGATAATGGGTAGCATAAAAATATCCTCTCTTAACTGCCAGGGTCTTGGAAACTTTGGAAAAAGGAGAGAGATGTGTTGCATCACTTACGACAAAAACAATGTTCTATATATTTCATACAAGATACACAAATACAAAAAAACTTAGAACGCCAGATACGAGCTGAATGGGGATTTGAATGTGTATTTTCTTCAAATAACAGTAGGTCAAGAGGAGTGGGAATTTTATTTAACGATAACTTTGACTTTAAAATAGAAAAAAAACAGTTAAGGTCACTGTTAAATGTTACTTATAAAATAGGATCAACCTGCATAGCTAACAGAATTAAAACAGTCCTACCTAAACTAATTCACGAAGATCAGACAGGGTTCATATCAGGGAGGTATATTGGGGATAATTTAAGACTATTGTATGACATGATGCATTACTTAGAAAACAAAAATCTACCTGGGTAACTGGTCTCAGTCGATTTTGAGAAGGCTTTCGACTCCATAAACGGGGTCTATTTGGAAAAAAAGTTATCAGCTACTATGGCTTTGGAAAGGATATGAGCAAATGGATATGCACTTGTTACAAAAATATTAAAGCTCATGTAATCGTTAATGGAAAGATATCTCAGAGTTTTCCCATTAGGAGAGAATGTCGCCAAGGTGATCCCATATCCCCGTATCTCTTTGTGTTATGTGTTGAATTACTAGCGAGCAAAATAAGAGAAGATGACGAAATTAAGGGAATAAAAAATATCTGACACAGAATTTAAAATAAGCCACTCTGCAGATGACAAGTCGTTTACATTAGAAGGGGATAAAAGGTCATATGAAAAAAAATGTTCAACTCAATAGAAGACTTTGAAGGCATTTCTGGTCTTAAATTAAATTTTGAAAAAAACCTGCAACGTATGGCTTGGGCAAAAGACAGGCTCACAAACTGTACATTTGGCTGAGAAGCATGATATGGAACCTATAAAATTCAAACTTCTAGGAATTTGGTTGACAACGGATTTATCAAAACTAACAGAAATAAATATGTCAGATAAGTTCACAGAAGTTCGAAACTTGTTTAAAATTTGGTCAAAAACGTATGTGTACTCCTCTTGGTAAGGCTGCAGTATTAAAATCTCTTATTTTGTCTAAACTTGTATACCTGTGGATGTTACTCCCAAACCCCCCTGAGAGTGACATAAAAACATCTGCAAAATATGTGTTTTGAATTTGTATGGGACAAAAAAAACCTGACAAAATTAAACGAAAGTATGCAATTCATAATGTTGAAAACGGAGGTATAGGTTTGCCAGACATTCATGCCTTTATGCAAGCTTTAAAATTGTCATGGATTAAAAAAAATTAATTATTAAAAGCTCAAAGTGGAAGACAGTTTTAGTAACGCTCTGTCTGGAAGTAAACAATCTAAATTACTTTGGGTCAAAGAAGTATTTACTGAGTAGGTGTAACCAGTTTTGGATGGATGTATTTAAATCTTATGACACTTTGAACATACAAACAGATTTAGAGAATACTGAGGAGATTGCAGCAGAACTATCCTTATAACGATAAATTCAAAATTGATAAAACTCATTTCTATTTCAAGTCATGGTTTGACAAAGAAATAATTCATGTGGGAGATATGATGATGAAAATGGCACTTTTTTAAGTTACAAAAATTTTTCAAGAAAAGTAGGAGTGCAGGTGAACTACCTCCATTATTTAGGCTGCGTCCAGGCTATAACAGAATACGCTAGAAAAAGAAACATAACATTTGAAAACAGTGTCAAGAATGATAAAAGCAAAGTTTTGAAAATTGTAACAGGTGTTGTCAAAGGATAAAAAATTTACTACAATTTGCTCCTGGATAAAAAAGATGTACTCAATATAGTCTTTTGCAAAATGGGAAATAAAGTTACAAACAGCGATAGACTGGGAAACTGTATCAAAAACATGTCCGAAAAATCAAATAAAAAAATTTAGATGATTTCAACTGAAACTCTGCCATAGAGTTTTAGTATCAAATATACTTCTAAAAGGAATGGGTCTCACAGACAGCGACAAAATGCAGTTTTTTTTTTCAAAAATGAAAGAGACACAATTCATCACTATTTGTGGTATTGTCCAATAAAACAAGAATTCTGGAAGGAATTGGAAAGATATTTGAAACAGAAATGTGAACATTGTTTCAGATTGTCACTGAATGTCGAGTTTGATCTTGTTCGGAACCGACGAAAAAAAAAAAAACGGACCAAAGTTTTTGATCTTATTTTACTCTGGGCAAAGTTTTCGTCTATAAAAGTAGAATTGTTAATTCAATACCAAGACTGTCTGAATTTACATGCGAACTTAAACATAGATACCAAATAGAAAAGCATGCACATATAATGGAAATGCGTTATCATGATTTTATTAAAAACTGGTTACCCATATAGCGCACTGTGCGCAGATTAGGATACTACAGTACCCTCGCAGTAAAAAAAAAATTAACGGTAAATACTAAGGTGTCATTCTTATTACGCGTGGTTTTCTGTCACAGTAGCTAACAAAACTGTACACATATTATACAAAAAGCATTCTAATGCTCCTGCAGTTGAGCGTGGATCAATTAAAAAAATGTCGGTATGTTTTTCCTGGATTTGTAAAAGCGGTATGTGACCTTTCCTTTTCTCTTTATTCCTATTCATTCCTTTCCCCCCCCCCATGGTGACCTCACGTGTTCGATCCCCACCCCTCTGTCGTTGGACCCCCACCCATTTTCATTCCGCGACCGGCCCCCCCCCCCCCCGTATTTTAGATCAGAACCCCCCCCTGAACACCACCGAAGTGACTCGGCAGCAGTGCAGTGTCTCCTGGGTTGCCTCCAGCGACTAGACACGCCACTTATTGCTTGTATGTCAAGAATTGTTGGGTTTTTGACCGGGCTTTTTTTTTTTTTTACCTTTGGTGTTATTATTTTGTTTATTGGTTTTTATTTTATTTATTTATTTTTAACTTTAAAAAAGTTTATTTGTTTGCTTGTTGTTCTTCTATTTTCTACTCAGCATCAAATACTCCTCCAGCAAAGCATGCACATGGAAATTTCCTTTTGTGAATTCTCTGTAATGAATGACTGCTATATCAAATAGATTTGGAAAACTGTTGTGTATGGAATTACTAACTTCTAATGATATTGTAGTCGTTACTTAGTGGTGCAAAAATGAATACATTGAATGGTATATTAAAAGCGTTTATGTAAAAGGATTCAAAAAGGAAATAGAGAACCTTCGTTGCAAGGGGGAAAAAATTTCCTCTTTAAAAAAAAAAAGAAAAATCGAAAAATCTCTGCCAAGATGGTACATTTTCCCCCCCCACCCACGTTTAAGTTCATTCGAAATACCATCTAGGCCGACCGAAGGGTTTTTTTTTTTTTTTTTTTACCTAATTTACTAAGACATCCTTGAATTTCTTGTAGTGTTATAGAAGCGTTTAGGTAGTGGTTATTCCCAGGGTCTTTACTACTACTTATATAATGTTTACCCTCTTGTTCCCGATATGATCCTTTTTTTTGCTGACAAACTATTCATGCTGCTGTTTTTGGCAAACTAAAGTCAACAAAAGCTTCAGCTTTATCAGAATTTGAAGGGAAATTAGATTTACCAGAGATTGATAGAGTATTGTGGAAGTTTAATTCCATTTTTCGTCCTTTTTATGCCAAGATTTTTTTTCCAAATACGTTTTGCAAGTTTCTTTGAAATTAGACATCCCTCATGTTTGCAGTGTTATAGGAGCGTTTAGGTATGGTCGCTCCCAGGGCCTGTGCTATAGTTCTATTTTAATTATATGATTTTTTTTTTTTTTTTTTGATTTATTTGCTGTTTTTGGCATACACGTCAACATAAGCTTCATATTTATAGAATATAAATATTTACCGAGTTGACAGAGTATTGTGGACGTTTAATTCCATTTTTCGTCGTTTTTATTTTTTTTTTTTCATACCTTTTGCAAGTCTTTGAAATTAGATACCTCATGTTTGCAAAGATTTTCAGCGCACTTATTTCGTTTGTATGCTTTAACTTTTCTCAACTTTTTCTCCTTTTTTCGTTTGTTGCTTTTAACTTTTTCTCCTTTTTTGCCTCCTCACAAGCTTCATTCCACCAGACATTACCCAAATGCTTTTTAGAAACCATAGATTTTATCCTTGGAACTGATTGATTTTGCGGCAGACAGCAAGCGTTTTGAAAGAGATAATATAGCTTGTCAACATCTTGGGCGGTAACTCATCACAGTTTTAATTTGAAACGTTCTTAACAATTCTGAAAAACGTATTCCGGTTGGGCGAGCTTACAGTTAAATTTTGGAATTTTTTCTCGAGTCTGATCAGCTGGTTCAGATCTTGCGTTTTCCAAAAATTGATGATATAGGTATGTGATCGCTGTTCAATGTGTCATCAAGGGTATTCCAATCACATATACTGTTAGAGTGGCTAGATCTGGAGAGACTAACGTTAGATCTATAGCACTTGGTTTGTTTAGGATTCTAGGAATGCGCGTTATTCTGCCGTCTTTCAACAGATAAAAGAGATGAGTCCACCAGGTTCTCAATGAATCGGTTATTTGTTACTAATTGGCAGTCTTTTTTTCCAAAAAAAAGGAGAAAAACAAAGAGAATGAGCATTAAAATCTCCAGTGATTAGAAATTTGCTGTTTTGATCTGTCCGCAAGGTACGAAGCCATTCGGTATTTTGTATCATTGGGCCCTTGTGGCAGATAAATTGACACAATCGTTAATGTGTCTGAGCCAACCTGGACTTTAACAGCGCAAGAATGTGACCCTGGAATGTCTGGTGGAACAGGACTAATACACGGAGTGCACTTTACGCCTTCTTCAATATAAATGGCTACATTGACTTTCTCGTTGATATCCACCTTTTGGATGACTGGAGGACAGTAATAATGACAAAGCTTGGGTAATTCATCTTTTCGTACATTCGGTGATTGCAAGGCCAACACATTATATTTTTTCATGTACGAGATGTTGAACTAACTGGTCATGGCTATTTGAAATGGATCTGCTGTTCCATTGGAACACTAAAACCTTTGTCCAAAAGACATGGATCCCCAGGAAGACAATAAATGAGACAAAGGATACTCGAAATAGAAGAAAATTACTAAATTTAAAATGACAGCTAATTTTCCACGTGTAGTGATTTTGTGTATGATTGAAGGAAAAAAGTTCGATACAACTGGTTATCAGTCTTTACAGCAAAACACACAGTGGCGGTTGAACTGTCAAAAAGCTGGGTGCTGGAGTTTCACCAAGTGTGTCCAGTGAGTGATTTTACCAGTCATACAGTGGACTGTTCATGTTCATCCACGGTCCGAAGGTGTGACGCGGATCTGGTGTGAAGGACTGGTAGGCCCTGGGTGGTCGGGACGGTGGGCGTCGAGCGGCCTTCCGTGGTCTCTTGCCAAGAAAGACGTCCCTGATGTGTTGCCCGATGTTCTTAGCGATGACACTGGCCCCTCCGTTAGGTGGGATGGTAGCCGTCCTTGAGGGTCCAGGAGTTGACCAGAAGGTTGGAATGGCTCACAAGGAGTCTTGTCGCTTAAATTCCGAAATTAGGGTGTTGAATAATTCTCCCTTGATATTTCAATTTGGATTTCCCTGACTGGAGCCATT
>JADBJO010005984.1:75000-77500 GCA_016801955.1 Conus betulinus | reverse complement strand
GACAGACACTGTTGACTACGGCTGAAGATCTGAAAGGATAAAAAAAAAATCTTTTACCATCATAATAACCGTTACCATTTTGCTCCCCACCCCTCACCCCACCCCCATCCTCGCACTACTAAGTCACCCCCCCCCCCCCCCCCCCCCCCCCCCCCACACCCACACACACACACACTCTTCCCACGGACTATAAATGATACTGTCCTCCGGTTCGTCCACGAAAGGATCAGGGTGCTTATTCACTCCGTGTGCGGACTTCAGATGACCGCCCTGCGTGAAATATGCCCCCCCTGGAAATTTCGCGGCTGGCTGAACGTGTCGGACAGAATAACGATGCAGAGGGCGATTGTCTGCAGGGAGGGAGAGAAGAGGGGGTGGGGGGGTGGGGGGGGGGGGGGGGGGGGTCAGGAGGTCAGGGGGGAAGGAGGAGAAGAGGGAGGTGGGCAGAGAGAAGGGGACGACGGAGAATGCAACTGGCCCGGCGCCACACGACTTGAAAATTACAGTGTGACCTTGTGGCTGCGCAAAAAAAAAAAAAAAAAAAAAAAAGAATGCGCCGAGGCCTTGCTTAAGACGTCGAGTATTTATAGACTGGAATCTGTATCGTGTCCGACAATTGATTCTCCTTGGTCTCTTTCACACGGCCATCGAGGTACAACCCAGCTGGTGGCTCCAAGCAGACCGACTGAAACCAAAGGAGTGCGACTGTTCCGGGGGCTAGGCTACCACCAGGCGCAGAGACAAGGTCACGGGATGAGTGCAGACGCCTGAAACGGGACGCCACCTAGGGGGGAAGGTCATGTATTTGAAGTTCGTGAATGATGCCATTGGTGGACATTTTTTTCTTTTAAAGTGAAATGATGGGGGATGTTCTTTGGATCAATGATCAGTTTAACATGAAATGTTGGCTCAAACTCTGGGCTTGGTCTCAAAATGTTTGCATGGATTATTTTGCGATTTTGTGCCAGCGCCTCCTTCGTGACATACGGCCACACATAATACACGAATCCATGAAACGAAAAGACAGGAAAAAGGAAAAAAAAGTTTCAACAATTCGCCGTCTGCTTCCTTCCGCTTCTTTCCGTGTAATCCACTACATGGTCAGAGTACACGAGGTAAATACCCTGGGCACAGGCTGGAAGATCAGATACGAAAGCCTTTTCTCATCATATATCGTCACCATTTTCCTCCCTACCCCCCACCCCTCCCACCCCACCCCCACTATCCGCACCACAAGGTCGCTCCACCCCCACCTCTTCCTGCGCGCTATAAATGATACTGTCCTCCGGTTCGTCCACGAAAGGATCAGCGTTCTTATTCTCTCCGTGTGCGGACTTCTGATGACCGCCCTGCGTGAAATATGCCCCCCCCCCCCCCCCCCCCCCCCCTTGGAAATTTTGCGGCTGGCTGAACGTGTCGGGCAGCATAACGATGCAAAGGCGACTGTCTGGAGGAAGGGAGGGAGGTGTGTGTGTGTGTGTGTGGGGGGGGGGGGGGGGGGGGAGGGGGGGTCAGGAGGGTCAGGAGAAGAGGAAGGGAGTGGGCAGAGCGGAGGGGACGACGAAGCGTGCTCGGCAACGGACTCGGTGCCACACGATTTGGAACATTACAGTATGACCTTGTTGGCTGCACACCAAAAATGAATGCGCCAAGGCCTCGCTTAAAGAAGTCAAGTATTTTACAGACTGGCGCAGTTAGATTGTTTTGAGAATGTTCACTGCGCCTGAAAGTTGATTCCTCATCGTTTTTTTCTCATTTGACCAGCGTTCCAAGCAGACACGTGAAAATCAACGAAATGGGACCATTTGGCGACCACCACCTGGTGCAAAAGACTGGGGTCACGGGTGAGTGCTAAGGCCTAAAATGTGACGTCAACTACGGGCGGGGGGGGAGGTCCTGCATTTGAAGATTGTATGTGATGTCATCAATGGAAGTCCCCCCCCCCCCCCCCCCCCCCCAAAAAAAAAAAAAAAAAAAAAAAAAAAACAGAAAAATGAATGGTGGTGAATTCTTCTTTTGTTCGGTTATCAGTTTAACAATAAACTTATGGTAGGTCTCCAAACGCTTACACGACGAATGATAAGAGTGATTGGAGTGCACAACATCCTAACTGTGGTGTGTAGCCTGTATCTCCACACCCCCCCCCCCCCCCCCCCCCCCCCCCCCCATCTTCTTGTATCGCCGTGTCAGAGTGGGAAGGCCTGAGGGAGAGGGGGGAGGGGGGAGATACTGTCAACAATCAAACACCACGGGGATTGGCGAGGGACCGAGACAGGACTTCGGAGCTTGACAATCTTGGCGTGATCTGATAGTTACACTATGGCGGCACTCCCGACCGGGTCTTCCCAGACAGTGTCAGGCTGCGTGGTCCATTACTGTCAAAAGTCCAGTCCAAGTTATCTTTTATTGAGGGTGGAAGAATAAGTTTTCCTGCCCTCGTTAAAAAAAAAGAAAAGAAAGAAACAAATGCTGCATATAATTCCCAAGCACCACAAACAAC
>JADBJO010005984.1:62500-65000 GCA_016801955.1 Conus betulinus | reverse complement strand
TAAAAAAATCAACAAGGTAATGCAGCTTCTAGCCCAGCCGACCGCAAAGGGCCCACATCAGATTAAAAATCAGCAACAGTCCCTGACGCTATTCTCTCTGTGCAGTTTCTTTTTTTCTTCAGCTCACAACGAGTCCGGAGGTTTTGTCGGCCTCTTTTTTTTTTTTTTTTTTTTTTTTTCTTTTTCTTACACAACAGTAAGCAGTCTTTTTTTTTTTCAGCTTACTTTACATATAAATGTTCACTTTTGACCGCTCCGCTCAAGCAGTAATGCCTTTGTCACAACTTTGTTGTGTTTCCGCTTCAGTTAATCACATTTAAGTCTGCAAACATTTTCCTCCCACTTTGAGACTCCACAATCTGCGATGCGTGGCGGGTTTATATTGTTTTCGGCCTCCGTTCGCAACGGCCTCCGCCGTCTTTGATCCTCCAGCGACTTCACACTCTTGTGGTCCCAGTCTTCGGTCAATCCTTTGCCAGTGTGTGTGATTCAGCGGCCTTTTTTTTTTTTATCCACCTGACTCCGCAATCAGGCCCGTCTTTGTCTCAGTCTTTAGCGTGCGTTTCTGCCACAGATCACACAACGGGTTTACAGGGCACCTGTCGCACTTTCCCTCCACAGTAAGCGATGGTAACTGACAACAGTTCTGTCTCTATGTCGCCTTGGCTTCTCTCTCTCTCTCTCTCTCTCTCTCTCTCTCTCTCTCTCTCTCTCTCTCTCTTTCACACACACACACACACACACACACACACACACACACACGGAGTACAGAGGCGAGTTTAAATGGTCAACAGCCAATGTCCTGTGAACCTGCTGTCCATCGTTTTTCAATTTTTTTAAATTCTAGTTCACTCAATTAATCTGTCGTCCCTGAAAATCTATGGGTTCTGCTTCATGAGTCTTGAATTTTTGTGTGTATCTGCGGGCGCGCGCGCGCGCGTTTGTGTGTGTGTGTGTGTGTGTGTGTGTGTGTGTGTGTGTGTGTGTGTGTGTGTGTGCACCCGCGCGCACGTGTGTGTGTGTGTGTGTGTGTGTGTGTGTGTGTGTGTGTGTATACGTGCGTGCGCGCGCATTAATTTGATATGATGCGGTTACAGTCCATTTGTAACTATCGATCAAACCATGAATTTGTTGTGGGCACATCTCCAGTAATTGGCATCACACAGGTGTGGCGTGCGTGTGTGTGTGTGTGTGTGTGTGTGTGTGTGTGTGTGTGTGTGTGTGTGTGTGTGTGTGTGTGTGTGTGTGTGTGTGTGTGTGTGTGTGTGTGTGTGTGTGTGTGTGTTTTTCGTATATATGTTTGTACGCGTAAATGTGCGCATGTGTATGTATGTGTGCGGTTATGCATGAATACGTGTTTGTGACAAAGTGCACATGCAGCGTATGCGCGCGCGCGCGCGTTTTGTGTGTGTGTGTGTGTGTGTGTGTGTGTGTGTGTGTGTGTGTGTGTGTGTGTGCGCGCGCGCGTGCGTGCGTGCATGCGAGCGTACGCACGTGCGTGCGTATGTTTTGACAGGGTTTAGGAGTTATTACTGTAACAAACTACAATGTTGATTGTAAGTGTTCAGAAAAAAGTGTGTTCTTCCCCCATGGAGCTTATAGGGAGAGAGGAGGAACAGGGAAGGAGGAGGAGGAGGAGAGACGAGAGAGAGAGAGAGAGAGAGAGAGAGAGAGAGAGAGAGAGAGAGAGAGAGAGAGAGAGAGAGAGAGTGGAACGAATTTCAAACTATCCATCCGATGTTCTCTTAGCTATCCATCCGATGTTCTCTGAAACCGACGACGGTCGTTATCACGGCCACTTCACTCTCCTCTCCCGTGTCAGTTGCAGACAAGCGATCAATTCCTGCCAAACAAGTCAACTTTTCTCCCAAAAGTTTGGAGCGACGCGAAAAGGGAAAGAAAATGACGAACGATGTGAAACTGATTATGGTGCTTATACCAAGTGACTTCGACACCCGGATGCCTCGTTAATAGCAAATACAGAGTTGTCAGTAAAAGGGAAACCGAGCGCTCACGCTTGACAAGTGCGAGAACATGACTTCGTAGCAAGTTGATGATGGAAACTGGCGTCATTTTTCGCGTCTCTGTGTCACATGTTCGATAGAATGTCTGTTTCAAGTGAACTTTCGCTAAGAAAAAAAACGCACTCTTCTTCTCTCCAACTCAGTGAACGAATATATCTTTTTACAATTTACATCGTAATGATACTCACCTAAAAAAAAAAAACACACACAGTACTGTCATTACAATGGCAACGACTGCAAAGATATGTTCCTCCCAGAGACCAAACTTGTTCTTAAAGTGTCGAAATACTCAGGACATCTTTTCTGACAGACAAAAATGAATTTGGCCACGAATTGTCACAGCTGATGTGCTTAGTTTCGTAAGTGTCTCTAATGCCTATCTGCCTGTATACGTTTTGCTGAAGTTATTAGGACAGAAACTACAATAACTGTGTTAGTATTAATGCAAAAACTCGGACTAGCGGCCTTGGCGAGAC
>JADBJO010005984.1:30000-60000 GCA_016801955.1 Conus betulinus | reverse complement strand
CCGGGTCTATATGTCAGCGTGTCTGTGTGTCACTGGCTCTATACCTCACTTTGTCTATATTCCTCTGGGTCTACATGTCTCTAGGTCCATGCGTTAACGTGTCTGAATGTCATTGGGTCTGTATGTCATCATGTCTATATGTCACCGTTTTTGGCATTGGCTCTGTATGTCATGTTGTCCATGTGTCTCTGGGTCCATGTGTGAATATGTCTAATGGGTCTATATATCACCATGTCTATACGTCACTGTGTCTATATGTCAGTGGGTTTATATGTCACCGTTACTATGTATCAACTTGTCTGGATTGTTGCTGGGTCTAAAGTCACCATGTCAATATGACACTTGTTTATATGTTTGCATGCGTCGTTAGTTCTACGTTTTACCGTGCCTGTATGTCATCCTGTCTATATATCATAGTTTCTATAGGTCACCGGGACTGTCTATATGTCACCGTATCCATGTGTCACCGAGACTATGTGTCATCGGGGCTATACGTCACTGTGTCTCTCTGGCTTCGTGACGATATACCGTTGTGTCTGTATGTCACCGTGTCTATATGTCACCGTGTCTATATGGAACTAATTCTACATGTTAAACTCCCTGGGCAGACGTCATGTCGAAGCTGGACTCCATGACAGCAGCAATGAACTGTAAGTTTGCTGATATGGAAAAGGGGATCCACCTCTTTACCAAGTTCAGGATCGGTGTGTCAGACCGGTGCCCATGCCAGACCGGCAGTATGACAACAGCACATCTACTGCAGGACTGCCCCTTGCATGAAGCATTGAGACAACAGATATGGACGGAGCAAACATCGGTGGGAGAGGAAGCTCTACGGTGCCCTTGGGGACCTACAGCGACGGCAGTATTCGTCAGGGGAGCTGGCGTTCCCATCTAGGGTGTTCGAGAAGAAGAAGAAGAAGAAAAGGGGATCAAACCAATGACGGTGCAGTATGTCACTCTGCAAACCAGTATACAATATTCCAGGAGTTGGGGGGATGCTCAGAAGACAGGATCTTGAATCATCACGGTCCATGCTGATCTGACGACGAAAGTGAATAAACCAGAAAAAAGACGGATGACCTAAAGGAAAGATCAAAACACAACTATTCAATATGTTATGACATACGTAGAGAGCAGAATGAAACCAATGACAAAAGGAAACCAAACAGCATGATCCGATCACTAATAAGCAGCATATAACTAAAGATACTGAGTTTCAAAACAGAGTGACTGAGGGCGGGATAATGAAGCAACATTTCGAAAGAGATGGGGTTAGTTACCGCCAAGGACACAGACAAACTTAGCACAGGACAAGACACAATGCATTTCGACCTCTTGGGTCTTCTTCAGGCCAAAACAAATAACATTTAGGACAACGAACGAAGAGCTTAGTGAATTCACGTTCTTCGTTCGTTGTCCTAAATGTTACTTGTTTTTGGCCTGAAGAAGACCCAAGAGGTCGAAATTCACTGTGTCTTGTCCTGTGCTATGTTTGTCTGTGTCCTGGGCGGTAACTAACCCCTTCTCTTTCGAAATAAAGATACTGAATTTGATCGTGCACACCGTTTGAACACAAAGCCTGACTCCTGCACTATTGCACGCTGCTGTTTTTTTATGAGGATACGTCATTCATCTTAAAGTCGAAAAGAAAACTGCACGGTTGTAATGTGTTTACTGGAAAAGAATCGCATCACTTGAAGGAAGCCAGAAAGATAGGAAAGAGAGTGACAATGGTTTCTGACCATCCTATCGTGGAAGGAAAGAAACTTCTTCAAGATCTTGAAGCAGGGTGAGGGTGTGTACATTTGAATAGGCCAGCCCACTTCTGCATGTCCTTTTTGTCTTGACAGCGATAGCAGTGGTAATCAGTCTGGGCCAGCACCGGTTTTGTATTCACCCCAGTTTGTGGAGACTAAACCGGGTCTGTGTGAGTGACCGGTTGAGTGACAGCGTACACCTGATGAACGGAAATGTTTCAAGTGCAAGACAACGTTTTTCGTGTCTTAAATGGAATGTTCATGGTTTACTTTCCAAACTTTCAGATCACGATTTTGTTTCTTTTATTTGTACTTTTGACTTCGTTTGTTTAGTAGAGACTTTATGTCAAAAAAAAAATGAATCCAACGTATTCGATAGATTTAAAACATACATCAGCGGTGAAGTGCTCCCGAAAAAGGAAGACAATCAGTTGGCATTATGCGCGACTTCTCTCCCTTCGCAGAAATCATTGATGCAAAAATTATTGTAAATTATTGTGCATTTGTTACTGACAAAGAATTGTTCGGCTCGAAGAAAGATGTTCTATATATGTGTTTTTATGTTCCCACAAAAGGATCGCCTTTTCATCACTCATATTGATCAAGATAATAGAATAAGCCTGCTCGAAGATTGGTTGGTAGGTAGTATGACCAGAGATGTTTTATGTGGTGTTGTGCGGTGACTTAAATAGCAAGAGTTTCAGAATTTTTCTTTTTTCGCGATTTTGGCGAATTATTCAGTTGCAATATTACACAAGAGTGAGTCTAACACTTCAATAAAGTGTTCTCAAGACCACTACTGAACATGTGCATTGCCTCACGTTTAAGTATATCCAATTGTTTATGTATAGGTTTATTTCAGAGTAACTATATATATATATATATATATATATATATATATATATATATATATATATCTAGATGCAGTGTCACCAGCTATTTCCTGTTTTCGAAAGAGTCATTATCACCGGTGTATGAATCATGTGAACGACATATTGGTGAAAGGATTGAGTCTGTTCACACGCCTGGAGGGAGGTGGGGGTGGGTGGGGGATGGGGGGGTTGGTGGATGGGGGGAAACATGAATTCTTTCAAAAAACACGCAGGCTCAAGTCCGAAACTGAGGTCCAGGATGCCAGAAATCGCAAGCACACGTTTCTACGCCAGGAAGGCAAAAGGGAACCCCAGAGAAGGGCGAGGGGGTGTTTGGTTCCTGGCTGTGTGGAGGGGAACAGGTGTCCAAAGGTTCATGCCTTCATTCACCACCTGCCCGGTGTCCTTGATGAAAAGCTGCCACCTTCATCACAAGTTGTGATACAGGGGAGGACACTGACACTGAAGAAGGCAACGCCATGGCTGTTGGGACCATGTGGAAACTGAGATCAGCTGGCGGAATTCAACGGACAGCTCCTTCTCAGTATGGGTAGCATGGACATGACCGACAACCCAAAGGAGGCCATGAAGGCCCTTTGCCAGCATGTGAAAGAGCCCATTGCCAGAAACAGAGCATCTGAAGTCGGTGCCAGCTCTCATTCACTTGAATGCAGTACCGGTGTTGATGGCATGTATGACCCCAGAGAAGCGAAAACGCCTTCTCCTCGCCACCCAAGTGCCTGAGACTGTGATGGTGCAGGAACAAAGCTCGCTCCGAACGATGGCTGTCGCCAAGTGACGAGGAGACACCAAAGGCAAACACATGGAAGAAGTCGGTTGCCAGAACTTTGTCGGCATGCCGCTAGGGGAAGACCAGACCAGCTGCTGAGGGTCATCTCGATATTCGTTGGCTGACAAACCCGAATTTGGGAGTGTCACACTGAGCGGGTCTCCCGCAAGGATGGAACACCTCAGGTTCCGGAGCAGGGCATGGGGATATCCTGGGTGTGATAGAGGTTCATGAGGACAGGAAGTCTGTTTCCACCTCGTTCCGAAATATTCTGAGCGTGACGGAGGTTGAGGTGATAAAAAGTCCATTTTTCCCCCCTCACCCTAGGAATGCTGGACATGACGGAATTTTAGATGAACAGGAAGTAGGTTCCTGCCTGGTTCCTTAGGACGTCCAAGGGATCAGCCCTGCGCTCCACTTTCATCGCCTGAGTGGTTTCCCTGACTGGTCCCCCAAGGGGCTTCCCCACTTCATGGGGTGTTTGCTTTTTGTCAGATGGCCTGGGTAGTTGACTCCAAAGGCCAGGGGTCCTTCCATAAGGTGTGTGCCCAAAGAGCTAAGCCACAAAGGGCTAGAGCATTTTTTTCCTGCGTGGGGACAAGTCTGACTTGAAGTTGGTACCAAAGAATCCAAGACTAGTGACTTTGAAGCAAACCTAACTTTAGTCGGAGCATCTCTGTCTGTCTGTGCTTGTTATTGTCGAACCTGAACTTCAAAGCGAGATGAAGGACTACCTTCCTCACTGCATCCCCTAGGAGAAAAGCTTCCATCATAAAGTCGCGGGGGAGTGTAGTGACGCATGGATGCTGTGCATACTGGCCAACTTGACGGAAGTGTTCACTGATGTTGCTTGAGAAGTGTTCACAGATATTGCTTGAGAAGTGTTCACAGATGTTGCTTGAGAGAATGTTCACTTATGGTCAGGTAAGCAAGCAGACAAACTCCGGCAGTAATGACATCTAGCTCAAACAGGACAGGTCTGCCACTTGAAGTTAGTGCAGGAGCTACGTCGTGCTGAGGGAGTGGGGACAGACCAGTGCTAGGGCCTCCAGTACGTAGGAGACAGTCTCGCCCTAGCCCCGCGACAGACAAGCCGTAGACAGTTACAGCGTCATAGGGGCAGCATCAACGGTAACATTCCTCCTCCTCCTCCTCCTCCTCCTCCTCCTCCTCCTCCTCCTCCTCCTACTACTACTACCACTACTAGACCTGAGACAGTGAGACTGACAGAGTGACAGACACAGCTGGTTCTTTGTAGCTGGTTCTTCAGAGGACTTGGCAAGAATCCTGACAAGAGCTCTAAGCCAGTGTCTGGAATGGCCCGGTGAGGTAGAGTGCATGTGCGTGCATGTGCAAGTGCTTAAGCATGTAAACGAACTTCCGAACTGGACGCGTTCTGCGACAGTAGCCTCTATGTTCCAAGAAACTCGCACTCCTTGCGGCAGCGAAAGTAGAAGAAAAAGAAACACCCGAAGGTGCTGGGGAGGACCCAGGGAAGCACTGTCTTCACCTGGCCTTAAGACGGTGCTTCTCTGGGACTTCCCCAGCACCTACCAGGTCATTCCCGACAGAAAGTAATACAGGGAACGAATGAATGAATTCTTTTCATCAGAAGGCCATCGGCCCATTCCGATTGGAACTCAATCACCATACAGTTACAAACGATAATCATGTACAGTGTAAATACATATCTACCAGTACAGTGCAAAGTATTGGTTAATGACGACAGCACGTCTTGCAAAGGCTTTGTATATAAGTAATGACAAGTCTCGCATCGTTACAATGTTAGACGACGAGAGGAAAAGGCACAACTTGACCATGGATGGATTCATGTAATATTTCCTGGAGTTAATTCTTTTATCAAATTACCGTAAAACAGCCACAAAAGGTCAAAGCGGATTTCATCTTCCCCAGTATGCGCACAAGGTGAGTAATACAGCACAGAGAGAGAGTAGAGAGACAGAGAGAGAGAGAGAGAGAGAGAGAGAGAGAGAGAGAGAGAGAGAGCATTCTAAGACCTAGTCTCGTGAGCGTGCATTTCACAAATTAACCTTTTAACCTTCAAATGAAAAGTAACGAGTTCAACGCGGCGTAGTTATCACTCACATTTTTGCAACGCGCTGTAAAACCACGAAGGCGTGCTGCCTTTCAATTTCTTTTGCTGGGGTGCTTTTACTAAAAAAAAAAAAAAAAAAAAAAAAAAAAAGACAAAAAAAAACGCACTTATCAGATGCATCCCCGAAAACTGCAGCAGAATCAGCAACCGCATTAGTAGTAGTAGTAGTAGTAGTAGTAGTAGTAGTAGTAGTAGTAGTAGTAGTAACATCTATGCGTGCAGCAGCACGTGAGACAGTAGAAGTAGTTTACAGCAGCAGCAGCAGCAGCAGCAGCAGCAGCACCAGCAGCAGCAGCGGAAGCAACAGCAACAGACATAGAATCAGAAGCATAATAGCAGTACCAGGTTTTCATTAAAAGAGAAAACATCAGTGAGTTCGTAAGGTCTGCTAAGCTTCGAGACCACATGACTCAGGGATTGCAGCTAAACAAAGGAAGAACGGAATCAATCAGTAAATGAAGACCGCGAACGGGAGGACCGTATTAAGAATTAGACGAAGCAGATACCTGACCCACGTACTTAGAATCCACCGCATCGGTTAGTCCTAGAACGTAGGCAAGGCGATATGCGCCACGACTCTGTGTGTGTGTGTGTGTGTGTGTGTGTGTGTGTGTGTGTGTGTGTGTGTGTGTGTGTGTGTGCGTGTATGTGTGTGTGCGCGCGCGCGCGTGTGTGTGTGTAGCTTGCGGCAGTTGTTGTAGTAGGAGCATAACTGTCGCAACACCAACAACAACCCTCCGCTTGAGTGGCAGATATAACGATATAGTAGCATCAGCAGCAGCAGTAACAGTAGCAGAAGTACAAACATTTGCTGCAGCAGCTCTAATTTCTTGTCTGTATTTGTTTTTCTGCTGTTCTGTTTCAACAGCTCAACGCTGTCCACGATTCCTTAACTCCTGGCTGAAGAGATAGCCTGGTGGGTAACGCAGCTGGCGTCAGAAACGAGAGAGCTCTGGGTTCGTGGTTCGAATCCTCACGGAACGGGCTCTCACTCCCATTTTTCTTGTAGACTGAAGTGGGATCCAAGTCTTCATGCATCGTGCGCGTGTAAGAATACAATGCAGTTGTCCCAGCGAAGGAAAGAAATGTCTTTTGGAAAAACCGCAGACCTTTGCCATGGTTTGACGGATCCTGAATCCTCTTTTTGAATCAGATCCTCTCCGAGTTGTAAGATATGAAGAAAAAAAAAAAATAAAGAAGAAAAAAAAAAAAGCGCGCCCGTACCGTAATATTGCAGAAATGAGGAATCAGTGGTTAGGTTTTTACGCTTTTTTTTCTTATTATTTCAATAGCATGTCAGTTGCTGAGTTAAAAAACAAAATGATTGTGTTCCTGCCAGGGGAAGTAATGGTAGATACAGAATGAACGGCTTACTTCCCATGCACTTTACTGTCACCAGTTACGGAGGAAACGGAAAGGAATTTACGCACAGCGTTAATGCACGAAAATAGATTCTCTTGAAACAACCCCGGAAAAAAAGGTCAACAGTATGCTTTCAGTTCCTTCCTCCCCAGCACATTTTCTGTGGGGGGGGGGGGGGGGGTGCGGGTGGAATGATGCTCACCGGTGGTGACGGGAGCCAAGTGGGCACGGAAGGGCGCTTGCTGTCACTCCGGGCCATGGACCACAGGAAGCCGGAGCCCCCTCCAGGCAGCCATATAAACTCCGGCAACTTCCGTGCCGAACGCTCTCACAGGTTAGCGAGTGTCTATTGACTGTCACTGGCACATTACGGTCCAGCCGTCGTCTTTGACTGCGCCCTGTGAAATTAACTCCCCCCCCCCCCCCCACCACCACCCACCCACCCTCTTGCTTCTCTTCCTTCTCCTCTCTTTGTCTGACCCCTTCCCCGTCCTGCCATTACCTTCTTTTAGTCCTCATGTCGTTTCCTTTTTACCTTCGGTCTGGATGTATAGTGCCCCCCTTGCTTTCCCTGTCCCCACCCTGAACCTCCAGATCCTCTGTTCCTGTGTCTTTCTTTTTTTTCTGCCCCGATCAAACCAAGTTTCACCAAGGATAAAACCAACGTGCACTGAAGTGTCGCTGATTTGTGCGTTGCCATGTCTCTATATCACTGTGTCTCCAGGTCACTGTGTCAATGTGTCACGGTGTGTCTGTGTCGCCAGGTGTTCATGTCTGTAGCCTTTTTGTTTCAGTGAGGGTTCCGTATATCTTCGGATCGGATCATTATATCACCATGTCTATGTGTTAGGGTCAGGATTTGGTTAGGTTTAAGGGTTTGGTCATGGCTTAAGGCTAGCACCAAGGTTAGACATGGGCACGGTAACGTGGAAACACGGTGACATTTAGCTTAGAGATGTTGACAAAGAAGCAAGGTGGATGTAAATGAGGTTAGGTGAACAAAAGAAACAATCAATACGAATGTTTTAACGAGGGTGTTCTGGTTGTAGAGCATTTTATGGATTTTCGTCAGCCAATAAATGGCACTCATCTGTTATCGGAAAATTGTGTACGCGAATTTCACACGTTAAAGAGGAGAAAAATAGTCCAACAGGTGAAGTTTGTAGTCTCTCCTTCTCAGTCGAAACGAATTTGACAGAACTAGACCAATCATCAGCTAGCCCACTATATACATAATAATAATAATAATAATGATGATAATAATGATGATGATGATAATGATGATGATGATGATGATGATAATAATTATCATCATCATCATCATCATCATCATCATCATCATAACAACAACGACGACGACGACGACGACGACGACGACGACGACCGTGATCATGATGAAAATAATAATAATGATGGTAACAAAAATGATAATAGATAAATTTAAAAAAGTAAATGAATAGATAAATAATGAAAAAAAGAGTCAGAGGCAGAAAAAATCAAGCTTTAAGGTTTTTTTTTTTTTTAGATGTGGTTAAAAACAATCCAGCTTCTAATTCAGCTTCTTTGTATTCAAAATCCTCTTCATCTTCGACGAAAACTAAAAGAAATCGTGTCTTTGAAAGCAAGGGGTCAAAAAGGAAATATTGTTTTTTTCTAATCATGCTCAGCCATTTTTTTTTTTTATACGCACCCAAGTATAGTGAAGCTCTGTGTGATTAGTAGAAACAGGCGTCGGAATTTTTGTTCTGATGAATGTGTCGAACTCCGTGGAGAGGAGAATGAACAGGTTTGATGTCTGCGTCAGACGGAAGATGCAGCATCCTTAACTTTCGATGTTTGTAGAGTGGTTAGGGTGCGCGGTTCGTGCTGCCGCCCACACACATAGATGTATAAAAATGTCGCCAGATCCGCCACGCCCTGAGGCCCCCTGCCACAGGAAATGAGTGAGGGGAAGGCTCCGATACCCTGTCTGCTACCTGTCGTCGAGGAGGAGGAGGAGGAGGAGGAGGAGGACTGGAACATGGAAAGAAACTCCCGAACTGCCAGCATGAAGGAGACAGCCTTCTTCTGTCTCTTCAACCTGTTGCCGAGGCCTCGATGTCCACGTGTATGTACCCCCTCCCCCCCCACCCCATCTCCTACTCTCTTCCCATACGCCCCCCCCCCCCCCCCCCCCCCAATGTTTCTGCTTTCCTGAGCGAGAGAGAGAGAGAGAGAGAGAGAGAGAGAGAGAGAGAGAGAGACAGAGGCAGAGAGAGACAGAGAGAGGCAGAGAGAGAGAGAGAGAGAAAGCGGTCTCCATGTCCTCGTGTACGCCCACCATCCCCTTTCTCGCACTCCCCTCCCATTCCTCTCCCCAACCCCCCTCCATCTTTCTGCTTGCCACACACACACACACACACACACACACACACACACAGAGAGAGAGAGAGAGAGAGAGAGAGAGACCTTGCTCCTTTATCGGTCAGGAGAAAATCCTCTCCGTCCAACCGCCAGCTGCTGAGGTTGGTGTCAAAGGGCGATAATGTGGCACGAGAGACGCGACGCCAAACAGCGTTGTGTGCAGAAATACACGCGCAGCGCAGTGTGTTTTTTTTTCCAGTCTGCCTCGTTCACTGTGCGTAATTGTGTAGACCTTTATTTTTTTGCCATGGGGTATTTCACCTTGAGACGGTGTCGTGTGACACATGGTACGCCTTATAGATCTTCAGGATTGACCCGTACTCCAGTCAGCGTTTTAATGGCCGTGCATGCGTTAAAATCGTCGGCAGCATCATTTAGGTGCGGTTTCATATTTCTAGAGAGGTTAAAGCTCTCGTCAGTCTTTTAAGGGTTAACATTGGTGCAAGCAAGTCTTCAGGTGTGCTCGTTCACTCTCGTATTCCCAAGTATGTGAATTGACCATACGTTTATATCCGTGTAGGCAAGAGCTCACCTCAGCGGTGGCATTGCACCCACGCCGCCCATTCCGAGCCCCTCTTCCCTTCCACAGCCACAGCCCCGGCACCGGCAATCCACAGGAAGCAGTCAATGTCAAATCGTCAAGAGGCAACTCACAGGCGGAGACACTGCACTGCTCCCGAGTCACTTCGGCGGTGTTCAGTGGCGCCTGCTCTGATCCAACATACGCAAGACACCACCTACTAAGCCACATACACAGGACACTACTTACGAAGCCCCCTACCTACGACAATAATTGCTTAGTCGCGGAGCCGGCGTGAGTGAGCTCTCCTCCGGAGGGCGCCACCACGTCCGTCCAACGACAGCCCCATGAATTTGCTGATATTGGTGACCCCGACACGCAAAGAAAACAGAAACCATGAGAGTCAACAACCAGCAACGAGACCCACTACGACTACAACAGGAAGACATCACTGAAGTTGACAAGTTTATCTATCTCGGCAGTGTGGTCCGCAAAGATGGAGGTACAGATGAGGATATCAAGAGCCGCATCAATAAAGCCAGGCACACCGTTACTACGCTACGGCCTATCTGGAATTCCTCTGCCCTCTCACTCCACAACAAGATCAGAATCTTCAACTCAAATGTGAAATCTGTCCTTCTGTATGGTTCTGAAACGTGGCGAACAACAAAAGACAAACACCCACAAACTCCAAAAACATTAATCAACAGATGTCTGCGAAAAACATTGTGAACATCAGATGGCCAGATGTTATTGCCAACACAGAACTGTGGAACAAGACCAAGCAAGTTCCAATAGAATCAGAAATCAGAGAACGGAAGTGGGGATGGATTGGGTCACACCCTCAGAAAGTCTCCACCCAACATCACAAGACAAGCCCTTGAATGGAACCCTCATGGCAAGAGAAAAGTGGGAAGACCAAGGCAGACATGGCGAAGGAGTACCCGACGCAGAAGTGAAGGCCGCCGGAATGACGTGGGCCGAGCTGAAGAGGATCTCCTGAAACCGTGTCCACTGGAAGAGTGTGGTTGCGGCCCTTATGTTCCCCAGGGAATTCAGAGGACTAAGTCAAGTAAGTAAGTCAAGGTGACCCCGACGGAATCAAACCAAGGCCATGGACGTGGAGAGGACATCGACACTGAGCTCACCACGCGAGCGGGGCATGAACGGTCACATAGTTTGAGACTTTTCCTTTTAATGCTCATCGATGACATTGAGGATGATGAAGATGATGCTACGGATGTCCATTCCGGTCTGAGACCACGTGACAGGGCTGTACTCTACGTTTACTTTCATAACATATCCCGGTACGGTGTCAATTACATCCGAGAGACACAGACACCTGCAGCGTTGGTCAGGAATTGGAGCAACATCCCCAGAGACGCATTCATTAAGTGGATGAAACTCGACTGTGTGGTCCCCAGTCTTCCCAACTGAGTCCGCAGCAAACTCAACTCTGGGTAGGAGCCGGTGGAGGCAGAAGACTCCCACATGACTCTGATGGGAATCGAACCCACGACCTTCCAAGTCGGGAGTCCGCAGAGATAGGTTTATTTTGTCTGGTGACTACCCTTGAGATCTGAGCTTATATACCTTGTTGTTTGCTGTGTGCTTGTCGTACGCGTGCGCTAAATGCATGCCTCAATTACCTAGGGTTTGCGCCAGCGACCCGAAGCTAAGTCTCCGCATTTGGTGTTTTCTCGTGCCAATGTTTCTTTGAGCCAGTCTGAGCTGTTTAGGGTGCTTCTGAATGCTGCCTGCCGCCCCCCCCCCCCCCCCCCCCTCAGCATTTCTTCAGGGTGTGCATGCTCTCTGCTTCCCATCAAATAACAATAAACAAGTAGGATAACTCTTGCTCCTACGATGAAACAAATCACGCCCCAAAGATGCTGCTTATCACACCGAATCGCCTAGCACACAGAACAAACCAGGAAACCCCCCCCCCCCCCCCCAAAAAAAAAAAAAAAAAAAAAAAAAAAAAAAAGAAAAAAAAGAAAAAAAGATGTTCCAAGATTGCCCATATACCCTTTACCAGACACACATCTACCCAGCAACAACAACTGAAGAATGAACACCTACAAAGTACCATTTCTTCAAGGCTGGCACAACCTTTTCATCTTGAACATAGTCAGGCGAGTACAGTAAAAACACTGAACAATAAACGAGTAGGGTAACTCTTGCTGTTTACTGTTTCCTACCTCCTTTCACGTTTATTTTCGTTTCAATCACATCGACGTTACCTGTAATTTGTTTCTGTTTGTCCTTGTACTCGTCTGATTATGGTCAAGATCGAAAAGGCCGTGTCAGTCTTGAATAAAATGTTGATTTGTATTTGTTCATTTCTCCAGGTCTTGTTGCCGTGCAGATGTGTTCGGCACAGGGGTATATGGGCAAGCTCGGAACATCCTTTCTCGGGGATGTTTTAGTGTTCTGTATGCTCTGTTGTCATTTCTGCTAAGCGATTCGGTGTCGTAAGCACCATTCCTTTGGAGTTATGAGCGTGTGTTTTTTTTTCATTGTGGGGGGCAAGAGTTGCCCTACTGAGCGAGTTTTTTTTTTTTTCATTGTGGAGGCAAGAGTTGCCCTACTGTTTTTTGTTGTTGTTGTTGTTTACTAGTTGCTGTTCCCTGTCTTATTTCATATTTACTTTCATTCCCATCAAATACATGTTTGCAGCCTCTCTCTCTCTCTCTTTCTTTCTGTCTCTGTCTCACCCTGTCTCTCTCTCTCTCGCTCTCTCTCTCTCTCTCTCACACACACATACACACACACACACACACACACACACACACACACACACACACACACACACACACCCAATCACATGAAACTGTCGTTTAATTTCAATATGTTGGGGGGGGGGGGGGGGTAGTTAAAGTTAATCAAATTGAAAGTTTAGCAAAAGTTTATAATAATAGAACAGATTATACACATGAAATAATAGTACATTTGAAAAAGTACTATATCCATGTACCCACACAGGGTTTTTCGGGATGAAAGCATTTGATTTGCACAGCATATCGGGGAAGGGTATATTTGGTAATATGGAACTCTCGAATCTAAGAAAACAAAACAAAAACAAAAAAGTACACACATCATATGAACACGCTTCTTATTTTCTACGTATGTGGGAAGAAAGTGAGAAAGTGTGTAGCAAAAGCCTGGATCTGAATAGGATTTGACTTTAAAAATATTCATCTGTAATAGAGTCTTTTTTTTCTTTTTTTTTTTTTTTTTGTACTCCCAGTTCTTATAGAACTGCGCGCGCGTAATCGCGAGTGTGTGTGTGTGTGTGTGTGTGTGTGTGTGTGTGTGTGTGTGTGTGTGTGTGTGTGTGTGTGTGTGTGTGTGTGTCCCTCCGTGGTCAAAATGTGATCCACTCGCTCCAGACAAAACTACTGGGCCGGTCTTTCTGAACTTTTTAGGTATGTTCATTACGGGTCACGGATGATGCCCGATGTTTTAGTTTACCGTTATTGCCGTTACTGACGGCTGTAAACGGCTGTGACGCTTTTTCTTCTTTAAGGAATATCTCAGAAAGTACTTGGCCGACCTTTCTGAAAATTAGCAGGTATGTTCATTATGGGTCACGGATCATGCCCGATGTTTTATTTTACCGTTATAGCCGCTACTAACGGCTATTACGGCCAATAACGGTTTTTTCTTCTTTATGGAATGTCTCAGAAAGTACTTGCCTAATCTTTCTGAAAATTTGTCGGTATGTTCATTATGGGTCACGGATGATGTCCGACGTTTTAGCTTACCGTTATAGCCGTTACTAACTGCTATAATGACCCATAACGGTTTTTTATGGAATATCTCAGAAAGTACTTGCCCAATCTTTCTGAAAAGTTGTAGGTATGTTCATTATGGGTCACGGATAATGTCCGAATTTTTAGTTTACCGTTATAGCCGTTACTAATGACTATAACGCCCCCTAACGGGTTTTCTTCTTTATGGAACATCTCAGAAAGTACGTGACCGATAGTTTTGAAAATTTTGTAGGTATGTTCATTATGGGTCACGAATCATATCCGATGTTTAAGTTTAAAGTTATAGCCGTTGCTAACGGCCCATAACAGTTTTCTTCTTTATGGAAAATCTCAGAAAGTTCTTGGCCGATCTTTCTGAAAGTGTGTAAGTATGTTCGTTATAGGTCACAGATGATGGCCGATGTTTACCAGAATAGCCATCACTATCGGTTACACCAGCCCAAGACGGTTTTTCCTCTTTATGGAATATCTTACGCGTATTCAGGATAAACTGGGAGTACGTTTATATGCTTTGCATCTTGTGTCTTTTTTTTTTTTTTTTTATCGGCACTACTGCTTGTGTTCCAGTCTGCAAGTGACAGGTCCCACGTCAGGCAGCGATCACCCATTGTAAGGTCATCCACCACATGGTGTGGTCGAGGGGCCCGTCCTCTTTGATAAATCACTGTCTGGTATGGATCTGCCCCAGCCACAGACAACGGGGGGTGGAGGGGGACTCTCTGTGGTGAAACACACACCACCATGCACCCCGTAGGCAAAACAATACAGTAACCCTTTCGATAGTGGCCACACATGTCTTCACAGGACGCTAAGCAAGGTCCATCATATCGGACAACACACCCAACGGCCAATCACCTGTTTCAGCCTCTTTCTTCTGGCAGGAGACATTGCTGTGTTAAATCCAAACAAACAAAATATACAAACACACTATTCTTTGGCTGTTAAATAGTCGAGGCATAGTTCCTGTCCCCTGCCTAACACGAAGTGTTTCTCCCAAACTTCTTCAGTTACGTTGTGTGCGCTAAGATAGCAAAGTTAGGAGTTGACATTCAGCGTTTTTTTAAGTTGTGTGTGTGTGTGTGTGTGCGTGCGTGCGTGCGTGCGTGTGTGTGTGTGTGTGCGCGCGCGCGCGTGTGTGTGTATGTGTGAGTGTGTGTGTGTGTGTGTGTGTGTGTGTGTGTGTGTGTGTGTGTGTGTGTGTGTGTGTGAGTGCGTGCGTATATGTGTGTGTGCGTGAGTGCATGCGTATATGTGTGTATGTGCGCGCGCGCGCGTGTGTGTGTGTGTGTGTGTGTGTGTGTGTGTGTGTGTGTGTGTGTGTGTGTGAGAGAGAGAGAGAGAGAGAGAGAGAGAGAGAGGAGAGAGAGAGCCTGTACATGTGGGCGTCCATGTGTGTGTGTGCGTGTGTGTGTGTGTGTGTGTGTGTGTGTGTGTGTGTGTGTGTGTGTGTGTGTGTGTGTGTGTGTGTGTGTGTGTGTGTGTGTGTGGTGTGTGTGGGTGTTGTGTGTGTGTGTGTGTGTGTGTGTGTGTGTGTGTGTGTGTGTGTGTGTGTGTGTGTGTGTGTGTGTGTGTGTGTGCGCGTTTGTGTGTGTGTGTGTGTGTGTGTGTGTGTGTGTGTGTGTGTGTGTGTGTGTGTGTGTGTGTGTGTGTTTCGAGCGCGCGTTCCTCTCCGTTGTTGTTGTTGTCTTCAATTTAACGTCTTTCCACATTAAGTGATATTAGACGAAGGGAAAGGATTTGGAGGAGAGGGGGAGCATGAGGAGGAGGTGGGTGGGTGGGTTAACTTGCAATCGAATACAAAAAAAAAAAAAAAAAAAAAAAAAAAAAAGCATCTTTACAGTCTTTACAATACTATGAAAAAAAAAAGGTATGGAAAAGCCCACTTTAAATAACTATTTGAATCATAACACAAACTATAACAAATGTCCCATAGTACTGCGTAGTAAACACTTCGCAAAATCAAACAACAAACTAAAGTTCTCAAGGATGCTGTCAAGAGAACTTTCAGAAATAGCCGGTAAAATAGGTCTTAATCTCTGGCATTCCAGAAGAATGTGTTGGTTTGAAATTTGTTCACCGCACAGACATTTAACATTCTTGCTGAATTTTGTTTTGAAGGCATTAAGCCTTATCCTATAAGACAGCGAAGTAATGTGCCTACATTTGAAACTGTTGCTATAATTCACAGCTATTTTGTTTGTTAAACCAACCGAATTCAGTAAGAGACCGGGGAATTTCTCCTTCCTATGGAGAGGTTTTGAAACTTTGTTCCACGATGCTTGCTCCAGCAAATGATACCCTTCTGTAACGGATAAAGGAATGTTTATTTCTATAGATTCCCTGTCTTGCCTTGCACCTTTTTTTGCGGCTCTATCAGCACAGTCGTTTGAATATAATCCAACATGTGAAGGAACCCAACAAAAGGTGATACTGGTTCCCTTTAAACTTAAAATGTTATCATTTGATTAATTTCTATGATTATTTTGGATTTTTTCTTGTAATCAAATGAACGTAAAGCATACAGTACGGACTTAGAATCGACGCAGAATAAAATTTGAAAAATGTTCAACGGAAGATCAACTATGTAATTAAGAGCCATAAGTATAGCAACGAGTTCGGCGGTAAATATTGATCGATTTTTACCAATGAAGTATGACTTTTCTTTTTTTTTTAAAGCTGGGTATAACAAAACCTGAACCAGCACGATGATCATCTAAGAGTGAGCCATCTGTGTATACCTTTAAATGATTTGGGTATTTATTTTCTAGGTAAAATCGGACTTCACTTTGCATAATATTTGGGTTCTCATTCTTCTTCACATCAGTGTAATTGATATCAAAGTGTGGTTTATTCATCTCCCAGTTAGGGTAAGGAGAAACTACTTGCTGTGCATCAATACACTGTGAATTTATTTCCGACTCTTTAAGTAAGTCTGATACATATGAGCCAATTGGCTTTAATGAAGATATCTGTCTGGCCCGTTTAGGAAAATTTATTTCTGATTTTATTTGTACTTCTTCCGAGACAAAATTGTCGGGTGTTGAGGTCCTAAGAACGTACTTTGCACATGCAAGATTTCGATATTCATCCAAAGGCAATTCTCCAATTTCTTTATAAGTTCCGAGGGTTGATGCGTGAAAGGGTACAATTTGGAGCACTAAAAAATATTTCTTGTCCATAGGACAATTTTGATCGAATTATGTGTGTGTGCGTGCGTGCGTGCGCGCGTGCGTGCGTGCGTGCGTGTGCGTGCGCGTGCGTGCGTGCGTGCGTGCGTGCGTGCGTGCGTGCGTGCGTGCGTGCGTGCGTGCGTGTGTGTGTGTGTTCTAGTTTTAACAACAAATTCATCCATACTTTCTTGGTTTCAGCTCCTCTTTGTGTCGGCACGTCATGTCTAGATGCTGGCATTCATTTTCGTCATTCGTCATGTACATGTTGGTCTGTGGGCTGAAACACACACACACACACACACACAAAAACTGACGAAAAGAATCCCTTGATAATTTCATGGACTAATAAAAGAACCTTCATCCTTGGATCCAGATTTCTGGCACCATTCCAGCTCTGACGCTGCCAGGCAGCATAGCTGAGCCTCCGCAATCCGCTGTCTCCTGTGGCGAAATCTGGGGGCATCGACCTTCTCTACCAGATTCCATGCTGGCGTCTCTTTCTGCCCGACAGTCTGGTAAAACTCCAGATGTTGCGATTTCACGTGCACGCTCTTTCATTCAGTATTCCGTGGTATTATCTTTAACGACGACGACGACGACGACGACGACGACGGCGACGACGACGACGACGACCCCATCCCCCCGTCTAACTGCTTGTCTGTCTATCTGTCCGTCTGTCTGTGATCTGTCTGTCTGTGTGTCTATCTGTCTGTCTGTCTGTCTGTCTGTCTGTCTGTCTCTCCCTCTCTCCTGTAACCCCCCCCCCCCCCCCCCCCCCCTCTCCTCTTCTCTCTCTCTGCAGTTTCAGTTTCAGTTTCATCAAGGAGGCGTCACTGCGTGCGGATTAGCCCATATACGCTACACCACATCCGCTAGGTCTTGAAACCACACTACGCATGATTTGAAGCTGATGGATGCTCTCTCTGCCTCTCTGGCTCGCTCTGTCTGTCTGTCTGTCTGTCTGTCTGTCTGTCTGTCTCTGTCTCTGTCTCTCTCTCTGTCTCTGTCTCTGTCTCTCTCTCTCTCTCTCTCTCTCTCTCTCTCTCTCTCTCTCTCTCTCTCTCTCTCTGTGCGTGCAGCGTTCCCGCGTGTACTCGTGTGTGTGTGTGTGTGTGTGTGTGTGTGTGTGTGTGTGTGTGTGTGTGTGTGTGTGTGTGTGCGTGTGCGTGTGCACGCTCAAGTGTGTGTGTGTGTGTGTGTGTGTGTGTGTGTGTGTGTGTGTGTGTGTGTGTGTGTGTGTGTGTGTGTGTGTGCGCGCGCGCGCGCGCGCGCGTGTGTGTGTGTTTGAAAGAAGTAACTAAACATTTCTACTGTTATAGTTATTTTCAAGAACTATCTCTTTCTTTTTTTTCTTTTCAGTTTTTTTCTTCTTAGAAAAGAACATCTTTACGTAAAGAGACGCTAGCACATTGAGCTCTTGGTCAAAGAGATGTTAGCACAGAAGGACGGATTTGTGAAAAGACATTTTAATACAGAGAGACACTTGCTTAAGAAATGTTAGCCAAATGAACGTATTTGTTTTAAAAAAAAAAAAAAGGCATTTGGCACAAAGAGATGTTGGCAGAATGGATGTGTTGATTAAAAAGAGATTTTGGCACAGAGATGTTGGCACGAATGGATGTGCTGATTAAAAGGACCTTATGGCACAAAGAGATGTTGGCACGGATGTATGCGTTGATTGCGTTGATTGCAAAGACATTTTGGCACAGAAATGTTTGGCACGGATGCATGTGTTGATTGAAAAGACATTTTGGCGCAAAGACACGTTGGCACGAATGCATGTGTTGATTAAAAAGACCTTTTGGCACAAAGACATATTGGCACGAATGTATGTGCTGATTACAAAGACATTTTGGCACAAAGAGATATCACGAATGTATGTATCGATTACGAAGACATTTTGGCACAAAGAAACATTGGCACGGTAGGAATCTGGCTCAAGAGATGTTAGCACAAGTGGAGGTATTTTACAACAACTGTTAGCACAAATGGAGGTTTTTACAACAACAACACAACAAAAAGACGTTTCAGTACAAAGAGACTCTGGCTCAAGAAGATCTTGCCATCAATGGACGCATTCATACAAAGGACATTTTGACACAAAGATAACGTTGGCACAATGAAATCCTGGCTGAAATAGATGTTGGCACCAAGGGAAGTACTCATGAAGAGACAGTTTTGATAAAAAAAAAATGATAAAGAGACAGTTTGAAAAAAAAAAAATGATAAAGAGACAGTTTGATAAAAAAAATGATAAAGAGACAGTTTTGATAAAAGAAAAAATGATACAACTGCACAATAACCTCCTGCTTAAAAAGATGTTGGCACAAATGGACGTATTCATTTTTTTTTTTTTTTAAGAAAAAGACATTGTAGCAGATGGCGACATTAACAAAATAAGACCCTGCCTTTTAGAGATGTTGGCAGAAATGGACGTATTTATTACATAAAAAGACGTTTTTACACATGGAGATATTGGCACAATGAGACACTGCCTTAAAAAGACGCTGGCGCAAATTGACGTGATTAAAAAAAAAAAAAAGACATTTTGGTGCAAAGAGACGTTGGCACACTGAGAATCTGGCTCGAATACGTTTTGCTACAAATGGAGTATTCATGAAAAAAGACAATCAGGCACAAAAAAGACGTTGGCACAATGAGACGGTAGCTCAAAGACTTTGGCACAGAAGGACGTATGTATAAAAAGACATTTTAGCACAAAGACTCGTTGGCGCCAATGGATATATTCATAACAAAAAGACGCTTTTGCACAAAAAGTCGTTGGCAAAAAATGAAAGAATATATTAAATAAAGGCATCCTGGCACAAAGATGGACATATTTATAAAAAGACATTTTAGCACAAAGAGGCCCTGGCACAAAGCGACGTATTCATGGAAAAAACATTTTGGCACAAATAGTCGTTGACGCAAATGAACGTATTTATAAAACGACAATTTGGCACAAACAGCTGTTGGCACAGACGTGTTGATAAAAAGACATTTTAGCACAAAGAGACGTTGGCACAATAAGATTCTGGCTCGAACAGGTGAGGACACAAATACACATACGGACTTGTTAATGAAAAAAAAACCCAAAAAACATTTGAGCACAAAAGACGCCGGTACATTAAAACCCTGCTTAAAAAGATTTGCGGACAAACGCTGGTATTTGTAAAAGACATTTTGGTGCAAAGAGATGTAGACACACGGAGACTTCGATTTGAAAAGATGTTTGCACAAATGGACGTGTTTATATAAGAAAAAAAAATAGTCTCAAAATGAGGTAACCTCGGGCTGTAATCGAACCAACTTAAAAAAGAAGAAAGAATAACTTTTCCGCCGGACCTAAGGGACAAACAAATTACGAAACAAAATACAACGCGTTTCGACCTCTTTGGTCTTCTCCCGGCAAGATTGTATTGTCGCTTTTGTTTGGCGGAATAGAATCATTTTTTTTTCTTTTGAAGTTGTATCTATAAAAAGACATTTAGTACAAAATGAGACTGGGTGAACAAGACGTTGGTACAAAAGGGCATCTTTACTTTTTTTTTTTTTTTAATGGCACAAAGAGCCGTGACTCCAGTCCTGTACTCTGATGACAAAGCGTTGACCTCATGCGTACTGTGACGGCGCCGCTTGCCACCTGCGCTGCCATGGCGGATTATTGGCGAGCTGCTGACGATGCCAGACGATAATTCCGGCTGATGACCAGCCACCCTCCTGCTTCGGTACCACCCGCTGCTCTGGTGACTGGGGGAGATTGTGGGTGACGACTGGCACTAACGCTGTGGGGGGGGGGGGGGGGGGGGGGGGGGGGGGGGGGGGTTGCTACACGAATCGTGGCATCTCGTTTCAACAAGAGAGTGTGAATGGTTTCACTAGAATAAGAGTGGATTGACAGAACCATTCTTGTCGCTCCATGCTTGCGAATCGTATGCATGAATGGCGTTCCAACCTGAAGAATGTGTGTGTGTGTTGTGTGTGTGTGTGTGTGTGTGTGTGTGTGTGTGTGTGTGTGTGTGTGTGTGTGTGTGTTCCACCTCCTTCCCCTCTCTTTTTTTAATCTGTTTCAATAGTAGTGTTATCCTTTTTTTTTTTTACTCATTGATCGTTGTTACTCCTTTCCACCTATTATTATTATTATATTATTATTATATATTATTATTTATTATTATTATGTTATTGTTGTTGTTGTTGTTATAATAATAATGATAATAATAATAATAAATAATATTATTATTATTATTATTATATTATTATTATTACTATTATTACTATGTTCATCATTATTACTATCATTATTATTGTCACCCTTATATCATCATCATAAGTACTACCACCATCATCACCTCCTCCCTGTTCCAGTAGTTCTGTTAGCTTTGAGCTCACTGATCATTTCGATTTCTTTCCACCAACTATCATTACTGCTAATTTCAATTTTCATCATCATTACTATCACTATTGTTGCTATTATATCGTTACTATCAGCCCTATCATCACCACAAGAAAAATCATCATCATCATCATCATCATCATCATCATTATCATCGACATCATCATCATCATCATCATCATCATTACCACCACCACCATCATCATCACTATTGTAATTACCTTTATCAAAATTGCTAATGCTGATATTTTCAATATTACTATAATGATAACTATCATTACTACCATCATAAATGTTGGAATTATTCATAACATTATCATAATGCATCGGTATTTTTCTTCTGCATTTCAGCCTACTTATTATAATTATAAATGCTAACATTTTTTAGTATCACATGTACTATAATCATAACTACCATTACTACCATCATAACTGTTAGAATTATTCATAACATATCATATTGCATCAGTATATTTTTTTACATTTCAGCCTACCATCTTTCCAATTTCGTAAATCATTATTATCATTATTTCATGATGATAATTGTGATTATTACTATAGCGACAAACGTATTCCTAAGATCCTATCTTTCTATCATTCCACCTTCTTTGGTCTTCCTGTCCTCCCCCTCTTCCTTTTCTTTTCTTCCTCTTCCTCCGTTTTCTCCTTATCATTCTTCTTCTTCTTCTTCTTCTTTATCTTATTCTTCTTGTTATCCTTAGTATTGATATTTTTATATTGTTGTTCTTATCATTAATATTGATATCATTATATTATTATTCTTTGTCAGTATAATCATCCTCCTCCTCCTCCTCCTCCACCACCATCATCATCATCATCATCATCGCCTCTACTACTGTTGCAACTACAACCACATTGTTCGACTTTCTTCTAATCACTCTTCTTTCTCCCCTTTGGTTAGTATTGTTTCTATCAATACTACAACAACAATCATCATGTCATTACTAAACATGGAAGTAACCTTCCCTTACTTTTTCTCATTCATTTTAATTATCATTATCATTGTTGGCAGCAATAGTAGTAAGTGTTGTTGTTGTTGTTGTTGCTGTTGTTGTTGTATTGTTGTTGTTATTATTGTCGTTGGTATTGTTGTGATTCTTGTTGTTGTTACTGTTGTTGTTGTGTTGTTCTTCTTCTTCTTCTCATTACTAACATCACCATCATCATCATCATCATCATTATTGTTATTATTATTATTATTATTGTTATTGTTATTATTATTATTATTACTACTACTATCACTTTTGCTATTATTATCATGTCTGTCCGCATTGTCTCCTTCCCAACATCCTCGTATCCATTTCAAGGCCATTTTGCGCCAAACTTCAGGAGATTGCGTGTTTGTTCGTTCTGCGTTTTCATCGACTTGAATTTTTTTTTTTTTTTTTTAGATCTTGCCTGAAGAAGACGAAACAGGTCGAAACCGGTCGTGATTTGTCTCGTGATTTGTTTGTCTCGTTCGTTTTGCCCGACCAGTGACTTTTCTTTTAATTTATTTCGATTTTCGCATGCTGTCAATCTCACTTTCAAACCAGCGGCGATATATCAATCAACATCAGGGTCTCGAATGAAGTAACAAATCGGTGTGCGCTGGTTTCTGTTTGTGTGTTTGCTTGTTTTGTTTTGTTTGTTTGTTTGGTGTTGTTGTTGTTGTTTTTTTGTTGTTGTTGTTGTTGTTGTTGTTGTTCTGCTTCGTCGTGTTTTGTTTTGTGTTTGTTTTGTTTTAAATTCCAACCGACTGCTCATTGAAAGAACTGTTGTTCTGGTGAAGTGGAGGCCTCTGGAGCTGAGGGATGCGGAAATAAGACTGCATTAGTCAGGTTCTGACCAGTCAGTCTGGATATTGAGTGGATGAGCGTGTCAATCACGCCTGCGGTGTGGAATTGTAGGACTGACAGGTGAGTTTCATAGGCATGATAGCTCGCAGGGTGGCTGGCTAGCCAGTGTATCCTTGCCGCCAGGTAAGTGAGAGACGAAGGGGGGGAGGGGGCGGGGGAGGGGGGGGGGGGGGTGGGGTGGGGGTGGGGGTGGGGGAATGAAGAAAAGAAAGGGCGACAGACAGAAATTCAAACTGACAAAGTGACTACTCCTGAATTCTCCTTGTTCTTCTCGTTCTCGTTCTTGTGTTGTTGTTGTGTGTTGTTGTTGTTTTTTTCTTCTTCTTTCTTCTTATTCTCTTTTCTTCTTCTTCTTTCTTCTTCTTCTTTCTTCGACTTCTTCTCCTTCTTCTTCTCTGTCTCTGTTTCTGTCTGATGATTTGTTCTCTCTCTCTCTCTCTCTCTCTCTCTCTCTCTCTCTTCTCTCTCTCTCTCTCTCTCTCTCTCTCTCTCTCTCTTCTGCTTGCTATCTCAGTGTGTTTCTGTTTGTCTATCTGCCTGCCTGTCTGTCTGTCTGTCCTATCTGTCTCTCTATAGTCTCTGTCTCTCTCTGTTTTTTGTCTGTCTATATGTCTCGTCTCTCTCTCTGTTTTTGTCTCTCCTCTCTCTCTCTCTCACTCTCTCTCTCTCTCTCTCTCTCTCTCTCTCCCGTTTGCTCTCTGTTCTCTCTCTGTTTCTTTCTGTTAGTCTGTTAGTCTCTCTGTCTGTCTGTCTGTCTGACTGCCTGGCTGGCTGGTTCGCTGGCTCAATCTCTCTCTCTCCTCTCTCTCTCTCTCTCTCTCTCACACACACACACACACACACACACACACACACACACACAACACACACACACCACACACACACACACACAGAGCCTTGTAAAGGAGAAAGTGGTATAGGGTTGCTTTTTCTGTGACTCATTATTTTTGTTGTTGTTTGGATTCCTTTCACTCTTGTCATGCTGTTTTCTCAATCTCTCACACCTCTTCCCCCAAAGACAGGCAGACACTTTCGCCCCACCGCTCCCTTTCCGTAGAGTTGCTTAATTATGGAAAGTCGTTGAGTGAGAGTGAGAAGTAGCAGTTCTGGAATTAACGTGAGAGTTGATGATGGCGTAGTAGAGTTGCTTAATTATGGAAAGTCGTGAGAGTGAGAAGTAGCAGTTCTGGAATTAACGTGAGAGTTGATGATGGCAACACACAAAATTAAGGCTTAATTGCTGCTAAGCTCGCTAATAAGGACAAGTACAAACAACACAAATGAACATGATGATAGCAACACAGCAACTACAACAACAACAAAAATTAATGCTGCTGCTGCTGCTGCTGCTGCTGATGATGATGATAACAATGATAAATAATGATAGTGATGATGATAGTGGATGATGATAATGATGATACTTAAGACGACGAGGATGGTGGTGATGATGATGATGATGATGATGATGATGATGATGAGATGATGATGATTACAGTAATAATGATAACAGTATGATGATGATAATGATGATGATAATAATAATGATAATAATAATAATAAATAATAATCATAATAATGATAAAAAAATAATAGCAGTAATGAGGAGGAGGAGGATTAAAGGAGAAGAAGATAAGAAGAAGACGAAAGAAGAAGAAGAGAAGAAGAAGAAGTAAGAAGAAGAAGAAGAAGAAGAAGAAAGAAGAAGAAGAAGAAGAAGAAGAAGAAAGAAGAGAAGAAGAAGAAGAAGAAGAAAGAAGAAGAAAAAGAGGAAGAAGAGAAAGAAAGAAAGAAAGAAAGAAAAGAAAGAAAGAAAAAGACAGACAGACAGAAAAACGAAGAACGAAGAACGACAAAGAACGTCATTTCATGCAAATGAACCGTAAAAAAAATGGATAAGCCTACGAACATTAATCCACCACCCCATCCCGTTCTAAGAATGAAACTGCCTCGCTATGAGAATGTTTGTGACCCAGGGTCCTTTTGAACAGGGGAAAAAATGTCCCTGGACTGTTCAATGCATGAATGTCACGACATTTACGGGACCTCAGGGGCAGCAACCTTGAATGCATTGCATTTGGATGCTGGTGTTTCCAACGATGAAGCTAGAGATGAAACCTCCTGTAGAGAAAACGTGGTGGGTCGGACCTCACGTGCAACGCACTCTGGTCGAAACGATCGAATAAAGTTAGAGCGGTGAGATTGACATGCCACAATTCAGAATGTAAATGTGTAAGTTTCCCCCCCCCCCCCCCCCCCCCCCCCCCCCCCCCCCCCCCCCCTTTTTTTTTTTTTCTTTTCACAAAGAGATGTTGGCACGAATGGATGTTTGATTGAAAAGATATTTCGGCACGAATGGATGTGTTGGCACGAATGGATGTTTTGATTGAAAAAGACATGTTGGCGCGAATGGATGTTTTGATTGAAAAGACATGTTGTCACAAAAAAAAGAAGTTGGCACGAATGGATGTGTTGATTGAAAAGACATTTTGGCATAAACAGATGTTGGCACAAATGGATGTGTTTGATTAAAAAAGACATTTTGGCACAAGAGATGTTGGCACGAATGGATGTGTGGATTGAAAAGACATTTTGGGACAAAGAGATGTTGGCACGAATGGATATGTGTTTTTTTTTTTCTTTTTTTGCTTTTTTTTACCTGGCGATGTTTTTTCTTTCAGGTCTCCTGAAACTGAACGTTCCTTTGCAAGGGTGAAGTAGTCTTCGTCATTTAGTCACATGCACATGACAAACTCTGTGATGGGTCTGGAGTTTAGTGTGAGAGCTGATGATGACGTATTCAAGATCCGGGTCCTCTTGCACGCGCCTGGCTGAGAATCGTACGGAAAATGTGCATTTGGATCGCTGAACTGCTGGACGTCCGTTTGATCGACTGCGCGAAGAGCAGACATGACTGTGTTCCTGTTGTTGCCTCATCTCTTTGAAGGTGAGGACCAGGGGACTTCTTCTGTGCTCTCTGGGTCAGCAGCAGGTGTGCGCTGTATTCATTCTGCTGCTGCTGCTGGCTGGCAATAAGGAGCGGATGACGTTCTTGAAGAAAGAAGAGCTGTGTAGGATTAGCCCTTCACTTCTCCTGCAGGCAGTAAGCATGGAACCGTTGCAGACTGCGACTTGAAGAGCTGTCGAGAGTAGCGTGAGGTCAGTTTGGTCGCCGTCTTCTGGAGGGCAACAACAGTGTCACCAGTATGGATCAGATATGTATCTCATCTGGCGTTGGCTGTTTGCGTGTGTATATATATATATATATATATTGGTGATGAAAGTCGTCAGGCCACCCACACCCAGAGTTCAATTTTTGATTTATCAAGCCCTCGCCTTCAAAAAAGGCTTCCTCGGGAACCCTGACAATAACTTCGCTGACCAGCACATCGAATTCAAGAATCCATCTTCATCCATCATCAGCATCCCTTCCTGCCGTTGACCTGGCGATTTATTCACAGCTTCAGCCAGTAGGAGGCAACCGCAGGCGACCGGGACCAGGACAGGGTCTGGACCTCTCCTAGCCCCAGCTGTCCTCGGTTTCGCCGGAACCGCCTTGGTCCGAGGTCAGTTCCTATCCGTGTACTTTTTCGGTTCAATAACAAACTTTTTTTTATATCGTTAATTTCATGATCGTATGAGTCAGCTGTTTATCTTGGCGTGCGTCAGTATGTTGGTGAGTACGTTGTATGCGACTATCGTCGAGTCATATCTTATCATTATTATATGAACTTATCGTCGCAACGTAAATAAACTTGTTATGCATAGATGCTAAGCATTTATTTCAGAAAACGGGTGACGAGTTGCCCCCGAATCATCGTTGGGTGTCATCTTCACCTTCCGTTTCATCTCATAAGCCATCTATGTGTCTTCATCGTGTCCGCTGTTGACACATGCAAAACAGTTACAAACACACAAGACGTGTACACATCTGTGTTGATATGTCTGTTTTGTGTGTGTACTACACACGAACACCTAGGTGTCCTTAGTCCATTAGTAAAAAAAAAAAAAAAATTGAGGCGTTATGTACAGTTAGGCACCTCCTTGCAGGTGATTCCAGAGTTCCAGCTTTCCCGTTTCTCTTACTCCAAATTCCAGACCTGCTTCCTGTCTTCTCATCCTGGACATTGTTCTTGCTTTGGGCTCGCGTGTACGGGTCTCTGACGAGGTTCCAGAGACGTATTCAAAATCAGAAACCGTCGAGAAGACCAGAAGGACATTGAATAGAGATAACTAAGCCTCATTAGCCCCCAAAACCATCTATCCATATTAATATAATGAAACTCCCATTACCCGTTTGTTAATAACACGTTTGTGTGTCTGCTGTGTGAACTGTGACTGCGGTTGGCTTCGGTCTCCACCTCTTAGTTCTGGTGAGCGGCGCACCGTCCCCTTCGTCACAACCTACTGTTGTTGTGACACCTTTTTCTCTGTCTCTTTCCACCTCCCCCCTCCTCTCTCTATCTCTCTACCTTCCACCACATCTTCTCCCCTTCCCCTTTGCCCCTTCGCTCTCACTCATCCCACGTCTACTTCTCTCTCTCTCTCTCTCTCTCTCTCTCTCTCTCTCTGTGTGTGTGTGTGTGTGTGTGTGTGTGTGTGTGTGTGTGTGTGTGTGTGCTTGTCTGTCTGTCTGTCTGTCTCTCTCTCTCTCTCTCTCACTTTTTTCTTCTCGCTCCATTTGCTGTCATTTGTCTCGTTGCATTGCTAGCAACGTTCCATTATCTTCTTGTGATCCTCAGCTTCCCTGCCTAGCTGGCTCTCTGACTAATTGGTAGTCCGCTTGGTTGGGTCGCTAGGCTTACTGGCTAATTGAACGGATTGTTTTGGCATTGGGCTGGAATAACATTACTGACAGTCAATCCCCCCTCCTCTCCCTCTCTCTCATTCTCTCTCTCTCTCTCTCTCTGCCTCTCTCTTTTGCCCTATGCTCTCTCTCTCTTTCCTGGTTGCTCTCTCTCTCTCTCTCTCTCTCTCTCTCTCTCTCTCTCTCTCTCTCTTCCGTTTGCACCCTCTCTCTTCTTCTTCTCTCTCTTTCCACTTTGCTCTCTCTCTCTCCCTCTCTCTCTCTCTCTCTCTCTCGTTTGCTCTCTCTTTCTTTCTTTCCCGTTCGCTCTCTCTCCCTCACTCTCCCAGGCCCCTTCTCTCTCATTCTCTCTTCCTTTCTTTCTGTCTTACAGGAATGGCTGGAGAGAGAGAGAGAGAGACAGTTGATGAGCATGGCTGGCTTCCCTCCGCTGAAGAAAAGAGGATCAGCCTTCGACTGGAACGTTGAGTTACCCAGGTGGGAGTTTGATGATGGAAGGTAGGGAAGGGTGTGTGTGTGTGTGGGGGGGGGGGGGGGGGGGGGGAGTTTCGGCATTGCACTGGCTTCACCCAAAAAAAAGGAGGGAGAAACATTGGTGTCCACACGGGTGTCTGGCGCAGAGCACGCGCCACCAGAATGACTGACACATGAAAAAGAGCAAGCAGCACTCTGATCTGCCTTGACATTCACTGAGGGCGAGGGAAAGATTCTTTGTCAGTCACCGCGAGTGTCGGTCACTGCATGGAGGCTGGTTCTGGAACATTGGGGTGATAAAAGGAATTCCTTGTAAATAAGATACGTGTCTACTAGTATAAAAGATCCACATGGTTTGCAGCATCAGCATGATCTTGAAAGCTTTATTGCAAGTGTGCAAGGGTGCCCCTCCACCTTGAGATAATTTGTTAATGTCACAATGATAAAAAACAAATGATTTGCAGCGTCATGTAAATTCCTGCCTCTTTCACATCGTTTACATCACTGGTGTGCTTTATGGTGACTAGCTTTCGCCGCAAAACAATGTAACACTACATCAGAAGCATTCGCAGCTTTAGGCTAAGTTAATCTTGGCAATACACAAAAACTGATCTATCTAGATACTTTACAGCAGTAATGTGGTTACATTTTACTGGCAGTCTACAAGAATATTGAACACAACATAGAAACAGCTTGCAAAATTAGGATGTTGAAATGATATCTAATGCTGAACAGTATTGTTCAATACTACACCAATACATTTGCATCAGGAAAATCAAAGGCTGTCAGGGAATATAACATCATATCTAGCACTATATCAGAATCGTTACATACAACGGAACTAAATTTTGATGGACATTCAATATTCATTCAAATAATTTACAATATTTTGGATAACTATTGAAAATTGTTTAACAACACACACACAAAAATTACAAGAAGAAGAACGTTAAACACTCTATTGAGATAATTTACATCCACAAGAATGTTAGGTGCTCCAGATGACTCATAACAACAGGAATGTAAAACACTACCTCGAGATAATTTATATACATCGAGAATGTCAGTTTTATTACTTTTAGAGTGAGGTGGTTGCAGGTGGAAACTGAAACAAATTTTGAAACGAATTGTTAGTGTGTCCGCCAAAACAAGGACAAACAAATCATATGACAAAAAAAAACGAGAATGTTACAGACTACATCAATGCAATTTAACAAGTACAAGAACCGCGAACACTACATCGTGATAATGTCTGCGCTCTGTGGTGCAATAGCTTCCACCTCAGTCTTTCTCGCCGAGTTTTGTATGACCTTAAGGGAAAATCCCTCCACTTGCGAGGTAACAGAGAGAGTGTAATCGGTTCCAGAACTGCGAGTGTAATCGGTTTCCAGAACTGCGTGGACAAACCCCGCGCTGTCTGGAACCGTTCATTGGGCAGCCGCCCCTCCATCTGGCATCTTGGTATGTAACCCCTCCCGGCCTGTCATGTTTCCCGCTTTTTGTTATACTCGCTCTTAGCTTCAGCATTGACGATTTTCCCGAATATCAGCCAGACTGTGCTACTGGTACATCAGTTCCAAGTATGTCGCTGCTGGATTCTACGGCCATATGTGGCAGCACAAATATACAGGACGGTGTTGTGTGTGTGTGTGTGTGTGTGTGTGTGTGTGTGTGTGTGTGTGTGTGTGTGTGTGTGTGTGTGTG
>JADBJO010005984.1:17500-22500 GCA_016801955.1 Conus betulinus | reverse complement strand
CAAGGACGGGGAGGGGTAACAAGTGGCATTGTTACACCATATCAAATTCCCTGTGTCCTATGGCGGATTCATCATGCAGTAAGAGGTGCATAAAAAACCTCTAGCTCTGGGGAAGGAAAACCTCGGAGAAACAAACCAGGGTAGGGGATGCTCATCAGCCTTGGTCGGCAAGTCGGCTACGAGAGGGAAACTCGGACAAGACAACCAACGCCGACGCGTAACGGCAGCACAACGCACCAACGTCATGGGTGGACAACCTCACAGCTTTTCGAGATTGTGCTCTGCTAGAGGGGCCACTCAACATTCTCTAGTGAAATGCAGGAGGCGTCTACCACAAAAGATCCCACTTACCGAAAGACTGTATGCAGAAAACATCGATGTGGCCTGTATCCAAGAGACGCACCTGAAAGCCAGCCACAGGTTCAGAGTCAGAGGTTACCAAACCTTCAAGATGGACAGAGAAGGAGGATCAAAAGAAGGAGTGCAGATACTCATCAAGAACAGTATTCCAGCCTCGGAAGTTACAGTGGATACTAGTCAGGAAGCTGAAATCCACGGAATCGAGATCACAGTGGACAAGACTGTCATCACCGTGTTCAACGTGCACTGCCCACAAGACAAAAAGCTCTCTCTACAGAAAGTGGACATACCACCAGGGAACTGCTCGGTAGTAGGTGACTTTAACAGCCACTCAACCTGTTGGGGTTACAGTGAGAATGACCGAAGAGGAGACGAAGTGGAGGACTGGCAGACAGAGAGCAATCTGCTTCTGCTGAATAATTCAGAAGATCCACCAACCTTCTCCTCTCTTGCCGATGGCCCACCACGACCACCCCAGATCTTGCCTTTGCCACTGAAGACCTAGCCCCCCAAAAACAACAAACAACAACAACAACAACACAACAAACAAACACACAAACAAAAAAAAAGCAGGGGGGGGGGTACAGAGCCAGCTGGCAGACCACGACCACAGACCAGTATTACTGGCCATCAAGTTGCAGTACACACCAAGCAAAGCCAATTCCTTTCCCAGATGAAATTACAAGAAGGCTAAACGCTTCAACCAACCCATCCTGAAAGCAGCCTCAGGGGCAATTCCACGTGGCGCTCGCAAGAACTACAGGCCATATTGGACAGAAGAGCTGCAGGAGCTTGAAGATGACTAGAGAGGAGGTGGAAAAACAACCCAACACAGAAAACATCACTCGCAAAGCCTGCACTGCCAAATACACAAAAGGCCTTCATCCAAGCTGCAAGAACAAGCTGAATGGAGAAAACTGAAAAGCTGAACCTGAACAGAGATGGTAGCAAGCTCTGAAAATTCACCAAAGCCATGAACAATGAAGAGACAAGGTCATCGCCGGTCACACTTCAAAAAGACCAGAAGATGGTGACAGAGAGAGAGAGAGGCAGCAAACTGCTTCATAGGCAGCTATGAGCAGATCAGCAACATCACTGTGCCAGAGGACCGAAAACAACAAGTCCATTATGAAATGAAGAATCATCAGGATGACCAAGACCAACCTGATTACATGGACAGCCTTTCAAACTGAGAGTTAGAAGAAAGCCGTAAAATCTTTGCAGAACAAAAAAATCTCCAGGTCCTGACTAAGTCACCAGCGAAATGTGAAAACACCTCGGCACCAAAGCAAAGACCAAACTCCCTGCTCTCTTCAACAACAGCTGGAAGACGGAGCATGTTCCACAAAGCTGGCGAGAAGCTGACATGGTGCCCCATCCACAAGAAGGGCAAAGGCAGAGCCTGGGCTGACAGCTATCGCGCCATCAGTCTCACCAGCTGCGTGGGCAAGCTCCTAGAACGTATGATCAACTCGCGGTAGTTTGGCACCTGGAGAAAAACAACATCATCACTCCAGAGCAGACAGGCGTCCGCCAACATCATTCCACTGAGGACCAAGTGCCCTACATAGCCCAGAAGATCGAGGATGGCTTCCAGGACAAACACAGCATACACTGACGGTGTGGATAGACATGGAAAAGGCGTACGGCAAAGTCTGGAAGGATGGCCTCCAGAGAAAACTCCAGAAGAGTGGTGTGACTCGCTGTATGTACCAGTGGATCTCGTAGTACCTGAAAAATAGGAAGGCCCAAGTCCATGTCAACGGAGCATACAGTCGGAAGAAGAACATTGAGAGAAGGAGTCCCTCAAGGAAGTGTCCTCAGCCCTACCCTATTTTTTCGTCTTTATTAACGACATCGTCAAAGATATGCCACGCAGAGTCCAGGAAGCCATCTATGCAGACGATCTTGTCCTATGCGCTCGGAAGAACACCTCACAACTGCCAACTACAGTCTACAGCAGGCGCGGAATGTTCTCGAAGTCTGGACAAAACAGTGGCTGGTTACAATTAATATCAAGAAGACCACTTACACTGTTTTCAGCCTCCCACCCAAAGAACAGAAGGCCAACCTGCGCATCAGTGGAAAAAACTCTGCTTGCTGAGAAAAACCCACGTACCTAGGAGTCACCTTCGACAAACACCTGATGTAGAAGAAGCAAGCAGAGAAAGCAGAATCAAGAGCAAAAGTACGCCTTGCCCTCATGAAGAAGCTGGCAGGAACAACATGGGGCGGAGACAACACGACCCTCAGGAGACTGTGCACTGGTACAGTCAGGCCAGTGCTGGAGTATGGCATGACTGCATAGGGAACTACGGCCAAATCCAATTTTGAACGGATGAGCAAGTTTCAGAATCAAGGTACCCGTATCATCACAGGGGCCATGAAGTCTACACCAATTCAGGAGCTTGAAACCATCACATAGCTCAAGCCCCTTGAGGACCGCAGAGACGCCAAACTCCTGACCCAGGCTACAAAGTTCAAGAGGTTGCAAGGTCACCCCATGAAAGACAGCCGACAAAAAAGGACGGCTGAAGAGACGGTGCTTCGTACACCAGAGCAAGATCACAGAACGGCAACATCAAAATATCCTTGACCATGACCCCCCCCCAACTGATACGCCCGGTGTCTTGAATGTCGTCCCTGCATGGAGCCAAGGAACCCCTCTCCTCTACAGTGCAGCATCCCTGGTGTTGGCCCCAAAGATTCTTAAAGCGGCCCTGAAAGAAAGTCCCTCACCCTCGGACACCTCCATACCCAGTTCCTCAGAGAGTTCTGGACTCATGTCTACACCGACGGCTCTGCAGCAGATGCCATTCGGTACGGAGGGGGGGCAGGAGTCTATGTCCAGTATCCAGGAGGCAGAGAAGAAAAGATCTGCCTCTCTACCGGCCTGTACTCCACCAACTACAGAGCCGAAGCAGAAGCCTTGGAAACAGCAGCAGCCCCACATTGAGGTCAGCCCGTACGCCAGCCACAACGTTGTCTTCCTGACCAACCCCCTGTCCATCTTGCAGGCCCTTCAGTCCAACAAAGATCCAGAATACAACGATCTGTCCTCCTCTCTCGCCTCCCTCTGCACAAGTCACACAGTCACCCTGCAGTGGATTCCCCCACTGCAACATGCTTGGCAATGAGACTGCTGACTCCCTGGCAAAGGAGGGCACTACGAAGGAGGAGATAGACAGATCTACCACCTACTCTGAATCCAGGACCATCATTAAGGCTAAGCTGCAGAATAAGTGGAAGCAGCAGCATCCACGCCACAACAGAACAGACCCGTACTACCTGCTGACTCGTCGAGAGCAGGTAGCCTTTTTCAGGTCACAACCACCTGAAACTCCACATGTATACTAAACCTCGTATCGGCAACACAGAGCAGTGCCCCTGCAGAACAGGCAGCCAGACAACAGAACATCTGCTGCAGTCCTGCCCGCCCCACCAACCGCTCCGAGAGAAAAAACCTGGCCCAACCCAATCCCAGCGGCCCGGAAGCTCTACGGAGGACTGGAGGACCTGCGATGTCCCGCCACTTTCATCAGGGAGATGGGGGAATCCATCTGATAAATGACGAACGAGACAACACAGTACTCTCTCTTTCTCTCGCACGCACATAACTTATACTCCCATGAATAAAACAGAAAAGACATTATCAATGCTCTCTAGGACAAACAGCACCAATGCTGCCGCTGTTGGCATCAGTCCTGAAGGAGATGTCAAGATTAGACAACTTCAAGGTGGGCAAATATGCCATTTCTCTCTGGATCTGTTGGAAAGGAAACTCACATTCATCATCCGCACAACTACACCCTTGTCAGTGTTCTTTGTAAAAGTGGTAATGAGAACAGAAACTGAGGCAAAATTGGGAATGAATCTCCTACAGTAACCGAAGAGACTCAGCAGCGAACAAACCTACTTGTTGGTTCTTGGTCTGGGGAAGGTCAATTTTGTGCACCTCATCTGCCCTTGGAGTTTAAATATACTTTGGCAAAACAAGATGGCCCAAGAACACTAATTTCTGGAGTTCACACAGTAGGCCCAACATGCCTGAGAGAAAACAAACCCCATTGCAAGGCATCAAGATGAACATTCCAGTTTGCACTTGCCATCAAAAAATCATCAAATAGACTAAATAAACCAAATTCTAAACCCTATACGAAAAGTGCTCACAGTTATATTTGTGTTGACCTGACTTCTGTTCACAGTCACAAGACGTACCAGGCCAGCGCTCCACTAAAAGTCGTGAACTTACTCGAGTTTCTGACTTAGGCATTAAAGAGAAACGTGTGTGTGTGTGTGTGTGTGTGTGTGCGTGCGTGCGCGTGCGCTCACGTGGACACGTGCGCGCGCGCATACGTGCGTGTGTAATAGACGTTTTCTAACATCTATTCATTCGCCTACAAGGAAAAAAGACTTACTGCTCAAAATGGTGGCATGCACTCTGTGTGAACGAAGTAGTGTTTCAGTGTCGAGTGTGTTCATGTGTCTCCATCCAGTTTCCACGCAAAACAAGTTGGACACGTTGTTTTTTTTTAACTATTGAACTGCTCTTTGCTCTGTCTGCAAGGAAACGGCAATGAAGGGGACACCATTAAAACAAAAGGAAAAAAACATCAGACCCAGAAGACACCATCAAAACA
>JADBJO010005984.1:0-12500 GCA_016801955.1 Conus betulinus | reverse complement strand
GCTGTTCAGTCTCATCCACCGTCCTTCATTAATCCACCCTGCCTTCATCCAACCATAATTCTCTCACGCTTTGCCCACATGTCCGTCCGTCATTCTCCCTATTACTTATTCACTCCTCATTCATACTTCAGTATTTCAAGGACTTGTCACGCGCATTCTCTCGCTTCCCTGGTCGACTCTCTCATTGAAGAGGCGTACAGCAGATGGCAGGAAGGAGTCCCTCAGTCGGTTGGTCCGGGCACTGAAGCTCCTCAGGACCCGGGAAGATTCCCTCATGGGCTGTTGGGATGCCAGCATCTCGTGGAGTGGGTGGTGGGTGTCTGCCCGGATCTTGCCAAGCTTCTTAGTGGCCGCATCTGGGAACCACGCGCACAGGGACACCAGCTCTTCCCCCACGATGGAGGCTGCCTTGCTGACTACTCTCTCCAGCCGGTCCATGTCTGTCGTCTTGGCACTACTGTGGTAACACAGTTTGATTGAAGGCCAATACACTCTGAATGGTCGACTGGTAGTACAAACGGAGGATCTGTGGGCTGTCACGGAACTGCCGCAGCTTTCTCAGGAAGGTCCCTTAAAAATCTGTTCGCGAAAAATGTTATACTTATGCAACATTTACTTATTGATGAGATCAGGTTTGTTTTTATTTAAACCAGGCTGGATGAGTTGAATAGATATAATTGGTATCTCAATTCATTGCAGACGGAACTACTTATTAACTTACTAACAGATTTCACAATTATCAAACCACAACAAAATACATAACTGTACTTAGCATCTGGCTGAGTGCTACAATTTTTTTTCGACAAACTTTGACATCTGATTTGTGATTCTTAAACATGATAGTTAAAAATCTGATGAATTTACTAGTCTTTAAATTTGCCCAGGGCTCCAGTTAAGTAACATTTAATAAATTTAAACCATTTTCAGTCTAACGTTTTCTATAATGTTTCTGCCCGTTTAATACTGATTGCCACTGGATCTCTTTTCTTAAGCATTTTGATAAGCTGATGCAACAGAGAGAGAGAGAGAGAGAGAGATTGAGAGAGAGAGAGAGAGAGTAGAGAGTGAGAGAGAGAGAGAGAGAGACAGACAGACAGACAGACGTAGACAGGCAGACAGGCAAAAGAGAGAGAGAAAGAGAGAGCAGAATAATGTATGGAGGGGACACACACAACACACACACACACACACACACACACACACACACACACACACACACACACACATGTAAAGCACGTTAATGTAGCTTCATTCCTTAGCCTCATTGTATAATGCATTCCTTGTATACCTGAATGAGGCTGTGCAATGCTAAATAATTCCAGTTTTGTTGAATAGTCTGTATGTGTAGTCTTGTTGGGGGACAGATGGAATGCTGACCCCTTTTTTTTCTTTGTCACCAATCATTTATAGATATCTGACCAGGTAAAGCTTTGGCTTTCTCAAAATGTATTGTGGGTATGTTAAATAGCCAGTTTTAGTTAGCCGTTTCTGATTTTTGCAGAATACGTAGATCTCCCCTTCATCATCTACAAATATGACTAAAGGGATGCTGAACAAGAGGATAATAATATTAACTGAATTATTCTGCTGTCTGCTTTGCATCTTCTTGGTAAGAAATATGTCATATATAACGGACAATTCCAGTGTGCAGTCGGAGCACTATGGCGATAGTGACAATAACTCTAGTTGGTGGTATGATCTGTACAGACCATATGAAACAGCAAATGAACTGATTATTAAAATCAGTTATCCTGTTGTGTTTGCGTTTGGATTCTTCGGAAATCCTATGATCATTCTGATCATGAATCGCCTTCCGGGATCTACTTATGCTGTGTTGTTTCAAGTTCTGGCTTACTCTGACCTCATGACTTTGATTATAGGGCCCTTTGAGTACTGGCTCAGATTACAATTTAATGTGCAGGGATTTGAAACTCTGGGTGCTTGGCCATGTAAAATGTTTAAAGTCATAACGTACATGACGCCTGCCTTGTCATCATGGATGCTTGTGACCCTCACCCATGCAAAGAGCGGCCTCTGTGCTGTGGCCCTCATCGCGTCAAATCTCTGTGGACGAAGGGAACGTCGCGAGTTATTGCCGGCACAGTGGTTGTGGTTACCTTTCTGATCAACTGTCACTCTTTCTCTATGGATATGACCGTGATCCGTATTATTGCCCCAACACGTGTTGTGCTGAAGCTGTATCAGAAAAGTACGAATGGTTCATAAACGAGATCTGGCCTTGGGTGGACTTAGTTCAGTTCTGTTTTCTACCATCCATGCTGCTGGTTTTCAGCAACAGCATTCTTCTCTGGAAACTCGTCGGATCAGTCAGAAAAGGCAAGAGTCTTCCTATACAACAAGCTACAGAGGATACCCAGAATACGCGAGATGCATTTAATGACAGTGACCCTGGTATTTATCAGTGTTACTTTTTATTGTGCTGACAACACCTACATCAGTGTACGCGTTTTCTGCCATATCCTGATAGTGACGACCCAATACATTATGGAAAAGTGCAAATATTTACGAACTTCAGTTATGTCCTGTGGTACAGCAATAGCGCTGTCAACTTCTACATGTACTGTCTAACAGGTCGCAAGTTCAGAGCGGAGTTTCAGAACATGTTCATTCAGTTTTTTTTAAGCTTTATGTAAGAATGAAACTCGTGGACAGTGTTGTCACTGACGGTAACTTTTAGCATTACATTCATTACAGAATGATAACGACACACCCTCAATGGAATAACACCCCCCCCTGAATTCTTCGTAATATCTTTTGAATGTACTTTTAAAACAATCAGACTAGGACACTTGACTAAATAAGCGACTGAATGCACACAAAGACTCAAATATGAATACATTAATAAATAACCCCCCATACACCCCACACATACCTCCCCCCTTCCCACACACACACACACACACACACACACACACCACACACACATATATATATATATATATATATATATATATATATATATATATATTATGCACACACACACACACACACAACACACACACACACACACACAGATCGATAGATGGATAGATCTCTATCTATCTGTCTATCCATCTCTCTATGTATATCTGTCTGTCTATGTATCGCTCACCAACAATGCAGGCCAACTGATACGATAAAACGTGGTGGGAATAGATGTCAACACGGAACAGACGAACAGGTTTCACTTTCGGTTGCAAGTTTCATGCTCTTCACATGGGGCCCTTTTCAGGGATCTCACCACACACTGAAAGAATACCCTGTCCTGAAGAACAAACGAGCAAGCAAACAAGCAAAAAGAAAACTATCTGCACTACGAACGCAACTCACTATATCCACAATTTGTAATATGATAGATAAACTGTTGGTGTCCCCCTGCCATAAAGCAGCGTGACATACCGTATTTCGTCCAGTCCCAAAATTTGGGGACACGTTGAGCGGAACAGGTAAACCTGTAAAAGCCGCTGGCCTGTTTACCTGACTGCTGCTCACACTGTGTTTTGTGTAAGTCAGGGAGCGAGCATTTCCCTTCAGTTCCCGAAGAGCTACCGACCGAGCAAGCTGGCCAGATGAGCCAAAGGGAGACTGGAGGTGTGGCCCTTGCTGGCAGTCTGTAGTAGTAGAAAGAAACTCCTGGAAAGCGTGGCAGCAGAGAGTCCTCAGAAGAGAGCCCCCCTTCAAGCAAGTGTTTCGGCCCTTAACTCCTGACACTCTAGGGGGGTTGGGCCACACACCCGGTTCATGACTTTTCCGGATGTCCCTCTGCTGCCCCCTTTTTTTCCCATCTCGGGATGAGCCCATGGCTGGATTCGAACCCATGCCCTTCTGGACATGCTCATTTTTCCACTTAAATGACTCGCGTACTAACCACTGAGCCACTGGAGGCACCCTGATATTTGTAGGAAAAGTTTAAGCCTTATGAAGCTCACTTTTTGTTCCTCCTTGACCAGATCCAGCTTGAACACCTCTCTCTGCTGCTTCTGCCATTGCTTTCAGGTCTCTGTTTTTTTTTTCCCCTCCCTGCAACTAAGAGCTGTTTCATGAGGCTGTATGCAGACGTTCCTACAAATCCCCTAGCTCCAATTTCTGCAGTGAGGACTTTGACCCTGATAGCCTTCTCTCCTCAGGCTGTTTGCCAGATCAGCATACTTTTCAGTCTTGTAGATTTGAGCTGCCTCCATTCTGTTCTCATATGGCACCGTGAGCTCGATCATGATCAGCTGCTAGGTTGACTGAGAGTGGACTACTATGTCTGGTCTCATGCCACTCTTGCTGATGATCCCTGGGTGACTCTTCCATTCTGGGAGGTCTGCAGTGCACTCCCAGTCATCTGCCCCATCCAGCAGACTCTGCCTGCATGTTCCGAGTGGCACTGTTGTTCTTGGCCATGATTCGCTAGCCTCCTGCCGTCAAGAATGTTGCGGGTGCTTTTAGAGTCCTGATTTTCCTTTTGGTGTGTGTTGGTACTAGCCCAGACTACTTGTACAATCTCTTTGAGCACTTGGTTGTTCCTCCGTGTGTACCTTCCTTGAGCCATGGCAGAGGGGGCATGAAGGATCGTCTGTTTTTTTTCCCCCTGCACCAGGTTTGCATTTGAGGGCAGAAGGTCATATGCAGATCTGAGAATGAAGCTGATCCTGAGAGGGGCCATGCGCCAAATGTCATTCCAAGTGAGACTTCTTTGGAGTGCATTCTCCCACGTAGTCCATTGCCCTTGCTGGCTCTGCTGGACTGCTTTTTTGGAGTCTTTTTTTTTTTTGGTCTTCTTCTTTTCTCTATTTTCCCTGAATCATCATGTCTCTTTTTAGCTTTTCCCTTTGGCCTTTGACCACCGTTCAGTCTGGTATGTATTGACAGTTGAATTGAAGTTAAAGTTTGAACTGATGACGTTCTTCTCCACAGATGATTGGAACTTTACAGCTTTTGGTTAAGCCTAGAATATTTGATTGTTCCTTTGATATATCTTATGATTTGATGAAACATTGGGTGGACAGAAGGAAAATTGTAGTTAGTGAAGGTGGGTCGAGAGAAGGATGAGGAGAATGGAGTGAATAGAAAAGAAGAAAGAATATGTACACTGATATGTCATCGGGAAAAAAAGTAATCTAGTTAAATTACTGTATTTTTTTTTTTAAAATTATCTTTTCCCTAAAGTATTCTAATGATGTAAGTGTGTTGGTGAGGTTTGGAAGCGTGCAATTGAATTATTGTGCTTAACTTATCGGAAAATGGATTCTGAGTCTTTTTGTGGAAAGATAAAAATGAACGAACGGAAATCGTTCTTGATATGTATTTAGACACGTCTAGTGATGATGATGAACAGTCTTTTGTTGATAAAAAGTGACGAGCTGAAATAGTTTCCTTGAAATGCAATCTGGCATGTCTATTGATGATGAGGAGCATTCTGTATTTTTTTGATAAAATGTGACAAATGGAATTCGTGTCCTTTAGATGTAATAATTGTATTCTTGGTACTTTGAAAAAGGGTGGAAATCCTTTCTCTCATTGTATATAATCAAAGAAAATGGTCTATTGCAATCACCCACTGTATTGAAACTGTGTAGATTCTGTTACGGGTGTTTTCCCCCCAGGTTCCAGTGAAATGTATTATGTGGAGAGTGGCTGGTAGGTACAAACAAGAATAATAATGTGTTGGAAAGTAGGCTAATTATCATGGTAGCCCTCACTTCCTCCAGGTGTCAGTAAAGCCCCTTGTCCAACCTGAACTGACTGCCATCCAAGTGTGGGATGCAGCCCGTGCCCAGCCCCTGTCTCTACCCTGCCAGGGTATGGCGAACGCTGACTGAGGGCCAGTAGACGTCGCATGTGTACTGCAAACTGGTGTGGGGTGCAGCACGAGCCCAGTCGACGTCTCTCCCCGTGGGAGGGCGTCAAGAGCCTATCCATGAGGTCAGCAATGAGCTGGAGAAGTGGAAGGGACTGCAGAGTTCGTCAGGATGACGAATTTCTGTTTCTTCTGTTGTGTGGCTTCGTTTTCCGTCGAGTCGACGTGTGTCCTTCTGGTGTGTGGGGAGTTCCCGGGAGAGGACTCCACGAACTGCTGTCGTGAGTGACTTTGCCCTGTGTGAAAACTGTGTGTCTAGGGCTGGACGCGGCCAAGTGCACAGGCTGTCCGTGAAGACAACTGCTGTGGGTGCCAGCCTAGCCTGCTGTGGGAAAAGATTGTGGGTGTGACTCTGTAGTACCCAGTTGTGTTGCGCACCCTCTTTGGTTGTGCGTAAAACCAATTCATATATTGATTGTCTGTATTGTGTATTATTATAAAAGATTTAAAAAAAAAACACAGCCTTGCTTATTACACTGTTATTATTCCTGTGCCATGGCTTGATATATGCTTGTGTTTTATTGTTCAGTAGTGTAGGGTTAGCCTTTTATCTATTATCTCTGTGTTCCCCAACCCTTGGACAGTTCACTGCGACCTCCTCCCGTTCCTACTCGTCTCAAAAGCCGGATGTAAGTGTTGCAGGGACTAGTCCATCCACCTCGGTAGGTTTACTATCTAGATAATCTCCCTTTCTCTTCTCGCACCTGTGGTGTTTCTGTCATCCCGATCTCCTGTTCTTTCGGGGAGGGCAGGGGAAGAGGAGGCGTCAACCAGATGATTATATTTATGTCCCTTCAAGTATGTTTGCTGACTATTTGGCATTGATATTGCGATTGCGTTTTTTTTTTTTTTCCTCCCATATCCCTATTCCTGTTTTATTGATTATTTCTATCTTTGCATTTGTTGGGTTTAAAAAAGACCTACAGTTGGTCTTTTACAGAGTTATTATTATTAATGCTTGGTTTTTGCAGTGGACTGCGGTTTCAAACCTTTCTTGCTTTTGATAGCAATTTGTATCTTTATAGTTTTGTATTGGTCCATTAGTGTTTTGTGTCCGGTTTGGACAGGACATTATTTCATATCTTCATTATGACCACAAGGCTAAGGAAGACAAGTCCCGTGGTTGCGTCCTCTGTGGACGAGGACAAAGTTTTTCGCTTGATATTTACAACGAGGTAAGGTATGTAATATGGAGGGAGCAGCTCTGTTGGCGTATGCGGCTAAATGCATTACTCAAGATATGGGAAAGAGAGGAAAGAATGAAAATGAAAAGAATGAAGAAAGATGAGATAACTAAAAGAGAGCAGATTCAAATACGAGACCAAGAGGAAACTAAAAGAATCGAGGAGAAAGGTAAATGAATTGAGCTAAAAGAGATAGAGGAAACTAAAAAGAGCGCAAGAGGAACTAAAAAATTCATTTTCAAGTGTCTTTCTCAGTAGAGTGCAGTTTCAGGACAGGACAGCCAGAGTCAGGGTTACTGGTTTGCCCAGGTCTAACGCTCCCGTCTCCCAAGTTGCCCCCTTTTTAAGGAAAGGACCAGATGACATAGATAGTTATCTGTTTTGTTTCGAAACCCCATGCTCGTTCCTTGGGTTGTCAGAGAATGAGTGGGTTACATACCTGTCTGCCACTGCTTGAGTTTCGCTTTCAACTCTCTATCACCAAGTCACGGCAGAAAATACACACTGTATCTTACAAGCTTGCGGGAAAAAAAAATTCAGTGTACTCCAGTCTTTCGGTTTTTCGAAAGCGTTTTCGTGAGGCTAACCTAGCTAAGATGCAACTTTCGAAACCTTTGCTGTTTAGCATAGGCGTTTGTTTGACCCGTTGGGTTGCCATTATCACCAGAGATGATAAGTCTTTTGAAGGTCTGGGTGGATCTTATCTTACGAGAACAGTTTTTTGGAGTGGTCTCTACAGACCCTAACTTTTTTTTCTGTGCGAAAAGGATGAGAAATCTTTTGGTGACACAGTGATTAAGTACGCTGAGCCATACAGACGTGCTCATCCCACTAAGGCCGCTTTCTAGGAAAGATGTATGCAAACACTGTTGCTTCTGGGGCTTAGAGAATGCCTTTTCCAAATTGACGATGAGATTTGACGATGAGATTTAGTTCTGTGTGCCAGATGACTCTAACAAGTTGTTAGCCAGTTGGTCAGGATCGTTCCATTCATCAAAGGTCTTACATCCAGATCACAAAGTTCTTGTCAAGGGCAAAGGAAAAGATTTTCCCTGCGAATATGCTCAAAAAAGTATATTCGTCGTGCTGCTGTGTCTACTTCTGCTTTCAACCAACCCAGTTGTTCTTTCACCATGGGTACTTCAGTGCCTTAGTCAGAGACAGGGCACCTTGGACTTTGTGGCCAAGAGCAGGTTTCTTTGGAGTGTACCCCAGGAAGTTGGTCTTTCTGTGAATGAACCCCACTCCAGAGTCTGTTGTTCGTAGAAGTGCTTGTACAGTTGGGTGTCATTCGAGGACTGTGATGACGCTTTAACACCCATTACCAGCTTTAGCTGTTCCGATGGCATCTTCTATGCCAGATGAAAGATGTCCAGCGAGTAGAGTTTTGATTGTGCTTTGTCTGACAGCATGTCCAGGCAATAGCCGTGCAATCTTTGATGATGATTTTCAGGACATATTGACCCCCTAAATCAGTTTCTTTCCTCCCGATGAAGGTACTCTTAAAGATCCCTCTTACACCCACAGATGTCCATTGTTAGAAAGAAAATGTTACGAGACATTTCCTTTTCTGCAAAAGAGGTGTTGAGAGGAAGTTGGCATCACTGGTTAGATTCCTTTCTATCATTGAGGCATCGAATAGCCCTATGCCTCTCCAAGTTTTGTTGGTCAGGAAAAAAAAACGAGCTGTACGTGTCGATTTGCATTGATTTTCAAATCTTTGAACAAGATCACCGTCTTGTTGCTGATGCTGAACCTCTATTCCTGACATTGAGTCTTTTTGGCAAGGTTAGCTGATGCTCAGTTTTTCACACAAAGATAGATCTTGCAAAAGGATACTGGCAGATCTTTATGTTTAAGCCAGAGGATCGTCCGAAGACAAACTTTTACAACATACATGGGTCTATTCCAGTTTGGCCAGGACGCCTTTTGGACTTGTGTCGGTCGCCTGCAGCGTCTTGCACATATGATGCCGTATGCTTAGGGGGGACGTTTACACACATCAGTTTTTTTCGTATTGTTTTCGGCTAATCAACTTCTTTGACAACATTCTTGTGCACAGTGTGTCATGGGATGCTCATCTTAATAATGTGAAGGGCGCGCTTTTCTTTGAGGTCTTTCAACCTCAAAGCTCGCCCCTCAAAGATTGAGGCAGGCTTTTTCGTTTACTTGAATTTCCTCCCCCCCGTGTGGTTGCAAACCTTGCCGTAGTCGGAGAACCAGCGTGGAGAACCAGCTGCCGGTCCAGTGAATGCCCTTAGGCTTTTCTGATGGGGGGCAAACATACTCAAATCAAACTAGAGGCTAGTTTGTTCTTGTTTACATTTCTAGGCCTGTATAAGTGGCGGACTAAGCTGACTGGCCCTTAGTTACGTACTACGTGGTAGGAAATAAATGTCCCTGGTAGGGTCCTCCCATGGTCAGGGTTCAGAAAGGTTAAGGAGTGGTGAGCCCAGAAAAATAGTAACCCACCTGCCTGTTTTCTTTTCTTATCTTCTTCTGCCTTTCTTACTTGGCTCTTTTCTGTTCGTCGTCTCCCTTCAAGTCTTCTTTCCAGTCTGCTATTCTTCTTTCTCTTGTGGTCTCTCTTGAGGCCCACCATGTTTGCCCGTGTGGTGCGTCCTGTGATGGAGGAGAATAGGAATCGTGGGGAGGTTGAGACCACTGATGTGACTGCGGTGCATCAAGTCAACACACCTCTTTGGGCATGGACTTCCTCTAGACAGGTGGTCGAAGTGGCCCACTTCGATCAAGCGGCTGGTCGCGTGCATGCCCTAGCTCAGGCTAGAAGGCGGCGGCTCGGGTCAAACGGGTTTGGGAGCTTTCTGTGTCCGCAGGGATAGCTTTTCAGGCTGTGTGATAGCTCCTTGCTGGTCGAAATTCCTGGTGCCTGATATACTGGATATACACATGCAATGGGCATCCCCCCTTGTTGGGGCCCTCTGTGGCGGTTGGAATCGGAGAGAGATGATTTCAATTAACACAAACATGGCTCCAAAAAATGAAACGACAAGCCACCCTCAAGAATCAGACGCAGGCACGGATATGGATGATCAGAACATGAGACGCAAAAGCTTTCAGTATTCTGACCCAGCTGGACGATCGTTGAAAGGTGGCAGATAAAGACAGACCTCTGTCAGGCTTGATCCTTTGTGCCTATTGCAAAAGGTTCTATCACATGGACTCAGCGGGAAGCCCAAATAATTTAAGAGACCTAGGAATGGATTCACTTCTGATTGACCATGCGCGTCCAAGCTGCGTTTCAGAAATGCTGTTGAAATCAATGACTTTGGTCGATTCGTCTAATCAGGGTTTCTCTGTCTGCACGCGAGACTCTCAACTCTTCCCAGGGGAGTAACCAATACAGAGATCTGAGATGGACTGTCGGAGCCAGAGATCAAGTCGGAACTGGAATCGCAAGGAACTTACGTGCACCAACTTTCATACGAGTTCTTGTGCGCAAAGGCAAAGCCCAAGAGTCCCAACTTGACACCCTCTTCTTTGTTCTACAATCTTCTACCAGAGTCGATCAAGTGGGCTATTTGAGAGACTCAGTGTCACTGGTACAACCCTTCCCCTTTTCTGCGCTGCTTCAATGCAAGAGGTTTTGGCCATGTGAGGGATACGCGCTAAACACAGCGACGCAGGATGTGGGTAACCTGCTGCCAGTCGGTTCCTAGCGCTCTGGGGTGTGTGTAACAGCCCCACCACTCTGTGCAAACTGTGAAGGACAACCACCTATCACTTCTAAGACCTGCCCAACAATGGATAAAGAGGAAAGAGATTTCAGGAGGGTCAAGACAGAGCAAAAACAATGTTCTTCGTGGCCAAAAACAGATTGTCTTATGAACTAGCCAACCAACTGCGGGAGTTTCGTTTGCAGCTGCAATACGTCAGAAAACCTTCAGTGGTTAGCATTCGGCCCTTATGCCGGACCCCCCCTTAGTCATCACCAGTGTTGCAGCAGAGAGACAGAGACAATCGGAATCACCAAAAAGTCGGTAGCACCTCGGGTTTTAGAAATACTGTGTGTTGATTGTGACCCCACAAGGATTCTCGGCAGTCTTCACCTAGTTCGTGTGCAGCAGCATCAAAAACCCCACTCCTGCCCCCAGACCATCAGGGGGCTCCCAAAAGACATACAGGCCTATCCACAGGGCGTCAAAAAAGTGGAAATAATTGATGTCCCAGACAAGACCACCCCCCCTCAAAATCCTCCAAAGGGCACCCTACAGCTGTCACAAGGCGAGCTTGGGGGGTCCTGGAGGAAAGGCAAAAATCGCCAGTCAAGAAGAAAGGGTCAAATATTTTATCAGATCGAGAGAAAAAAGCAGAGAAAAACATCCAACAGATTTGCATGTTCTCTCGGATCTGGATGTGTCAACTGCAACTGACATCTGAAGATGACGTGAGATACAACGATTCACTTACCATCACCATATCACCTTTATGATGGATTGAACCATCTTCCATGGGAATATCCGATGTCTGCATTTCAATTTTGAGGAGCTTCACTTCTTTGCCGAGGATCGCATTAACAGCCAGCGTAGTAGCGAGCTCTTAAGTGGAAACGCAGTTTGCACAAACAAAATCCCTTTTCCTCTTTCAGCGTTTTACTGTTACCTGCTCTAAGCCAGCCCCAACCTACAGCTCTTCGGGCCTTTCAGGTGGGGTCTTCGTTCACGTTCCCAAAATGATTTGTTGGTGTCAAGCCCTGTCAAACTTTAAATCTGTCTCTCTACGCTAGCTAGCTGCTTGAATCTCCCTCTCATAAATACAACAGTGAACCAGTTTGTTCCCTGGTATATACCTCCATCAATAATCTGTCAGTGCGTCGCACGAGTGGTTAGCCTCATCTGAAGAAATCCCCCTGACGCTTTCTTTCCTCTATGGACCTGAACACGCCACTTTCCTCTCTTGGGGCAAAGTGTAGGAATCCTCTCCCCGAGGGTCTTCCTCCTGGAGGATATCTCTCCTATCGAATTTTGACACTGGGTGTATGTCATGAATGATGGCTCTCCAACCAATATCTGCATTCCTTCAAACGGCACTTCCATTATATAGCGATTAGTCAGCAATAGCAATCCCTCACGTCTTTGACACTATGATTGGCAGTGTTCTGATAGGGCAAAATGTACACACTTGCCTATAGTCTGCGTTTGAACAGACAAAAAATGTCAGAACATATCCATTTTAAACCCGAACATCTCAACCTTGACGAAAGCCCCTGTGGAACGGGATCGTTTGCTTCAAATATACAAAGAGCATTAGTGGAAGACAAGATTCTTCGAAGTACTGACTCTGCTGAAACCTGACGAACGATCATCATTTCATCAGCTGTGCTTTGAACATCATTCCAGCTACCACTACCAAACCTCAGATTAGGGCCGCACAAACTCTGCAAACGGTTTAATGCTGGAGGATGCCAGCAATCCACAATCCACGCGCCAGATGGCTCAACGTGTTCTCTG
>JADBJO010005983.1:137693-146089 GCA_016801955.1 Conus betulinus | reverse complement strand
AGTCCAGGTTTTGTCGACGGTTTGGAACCCCAAGGTGGATAGAAACTATTTGGGTGCGAAGAAGTAGTCACACGGCAGTTCGAGCATAAAGAACTGTTCGAGAGTGAAAAGAAATACAGAAACAACAACAACGAACAACAACAACAACAAGCAAAACTACCATGTCTTCGCACATCGGGTGAGACAGATAACGAAGCACATCACACAACATTGAGAAAAAGGAAGAAGGAGATCAACAAAGGGTTAAACAAACCGAGGTCATCGGAAGTTTTCGTATTCAGTTAATAATAAACGTGCGATATCTGTGCTGATTGAAACCACGATGAGACGGATATTCAACGTCGCTTGTGCATTTACTCATGCATTTCACAAACAAGTCCTGAGTAAAGGTCCGACTAGTTTGAACCAGAAGTCAACTTGCAGTGAAGCGATGGTACTATACCTAGACGGAAGGGTATTACTCTGTGTTGGAACCATTTTAGGGCAGGGGGGGGGGGGGAGGGGGTTGGGGGGGGGGCGAAGGGTTCTTCTGATAATCTTTTTAAACATGAAAACAGGTTTGGTATATTCTAACTTCATTTTAAAGGAACCTTATTTCAATTACGCAATTGTACAAATTTAGAAAGACGAGGGGGATAGGTTACCGGGGCCAGGACACACAGTACTTTGGGTATGTCCTTGGCGAGTAGACGAACACCCCTATCCAGTTTCTAAATGCTTGCTCATTGTTCCGCCCTCGAGTTCAAAACCCGTTTTTGGAAGAACAATACCGGGATATAAAATAGAAGATTACAGAGTAGACCGAATTAAAAAGAACAATTTCAAGGCTCGTCTAGTGAGACGGTACGTAAAGGTTTCATCTTATAATTGCTGCTGTATCCCAAACTGTTTTAGAAACATAAGTTGAATGTAAGATCTATGTAAGCACATACAAAACCATTTTCGACTGTGGTAGATTCAGAACTCTTCTGCAACTTTAGAGAGTTATAAAATGTTTATAAATATAATGTTACATATCCTTGTACTATGACCGACCATGACAAATTATATCATCAATGACAAACTCGAAGGAGACTAAATTTATGGCTATTAGTTTCTTCAACCTTTTCGTCATTAAGTTGGAAGAGCAGGTGAATTATCAGGCAGATTTTGACGTTTTGTCAGGTTGTTATCAGGAATGAATTTCGTTTTCTGTGGATGTGGAACACATGCGAGTTAGTTTCAGACCAGTGGACTGGGCGGTTAACATTCTCCTGAAGAAGCTGTTGAGACCTCGAGGACTTTGGTGCTAATGATGTGTAAGAGTCGTGTCCTCAGAAAATAAACTCGCATACTGCAGTAAGTAAAGAACCAAAGGGTAGTCGTTGATGTAAATGGAAAATAATAAGGGACATAGACTAGAAACTCTGAGGAAAACACCGTATTCCACAAGGCAATGCAAGAAGATATTTTTTACGCTAAATGTTAATGATTGTTTCTTACTGACAGGAAAGATGACATTGAGTTTTAAGAGTTGGTAGACAAACACAATAAATATAACCTTTTAGAGAAGGAGTACATGGTCAAGTACATCAAAAGGCTTTAGTGAAATCAACAAAAGAGAGCACCAGTTAATTTCTTGTCATTATTGATATTAGTCAAATCAATGTCTACTAAGGATGTCCGTGCGGTATGGCATGAGTATTTGGCTCTGAAACCTGATTGGTTGGAGAAATAGAGTGTGATAAACGTTGAAAGGGTGGAGAAAGTAATTTTTAAAATGTGTTTTCTAAGGGTTAGGACAAGAAAGGGGGAACAGAGAAATAGGCCGATATTTAGAAGGCTCCAAATTGTCCCTGATTTAGATAAGGGGAAATATTTTTGCAACTTTAAACCACCCTTGTAATTCTTTTTAGATGCACAAGTTGTAGAGTAAGTAAAGGTTCAGAAATAACTGGTGCTGAGATTTTCAGAATTCTACTCATCAATACCATCTAGTCCAGACGTGAGCATATTGTGCTTTAAACTGAGAGTGAGAGTGAGAGAGAGAGAGGAGAGAGAGGAGAGAGGATGAGGATGAGAGGGAGAGGAGAGAGAGGAGAGAGTGCAGGTAAATAATACAGTGGCATATGCACACGAAATATCCACCAGAGAGAGAGAGAGAGAGCAGGAAGAGGAGGAGAGAGGGAGGAGAGAGAGAGAAGGAGGAAGAGAGAGAGAGAGTGAGGAGAGATGAGGAGAGGGAGAGAGAGGAGGGCGGGATTTAGAGAGAAGGAGAGATGAGAGAGAGAGAGAGAGAGCGGCGTCTCAAAAATAAAACAAAGCACGAAAAAAAGCACACACACGTGCTCATATATAATCAGTAAATAGCATCATTTCTACATTTTCGACTGGAGAAGTGTCCATTTTTCTTGTTTGTTTGAGTGTTTGTTTTTCTCCTTTCTTCTGCCATCGGTTTTAAGCTGTTTTACACAAAGCTCTCCCCCTCCCTCCTCTCCCCTCGTCCTCATCAACCACCATCCCTTCTTCCTTCCTCCTTTTCCCCTCCCTTCCTCCCTACCTCTTTCTCTCCCTATAAGAACATTGTACTTGTGATTGAAATACCACTGTTCAGGAGTTTATAAGGTCAGGTTGATGAATCGTCGATCGCTAGAGAATGGCAAGTTCCTTCACGGCAAAAAGGCGCCATCTTCGTTGTGTTTTCTGCCCCTAAGCTTTCTCTACCGAGCACTTTCTGTGTTGGAGTGTGAATCCACAGGCATGTAGCCCTCGTCTGATTCCAGAGATTCTGAACTCAGAAAAAAAAATGAAAGAAAACGTCATTTAAATAGAAATGTAAAACTTGCGACTATCTCATTGTTTGATAAATGACTAAATAAGTAAATGGATGAGCACTCGAAGAATGTTAAAAACATCATTTTCAAATAGAAATGTAAACTTACGACTATCTGGCCCTTTGATAAATCACTAATAAATAAATGAATGAGCACTCTAAGAATGTTAAAACGATCTTTTTCCCCCCAAAGTTTTTGTGTTCATATATCTCACAAATTTGCTCTTTGTAAAATTGAACATCAACAGTCTCCTTTCGTGTCTGGGAGAGCAGATCGCAGCGTGGGGTTGTTTGGGGTCGTGCCTCCATTTGGCAACAGCCGGCAGTTTCATTGGCAGTCGTTTCCACCCGTTCCCCTTTTTGCTCGTGCAGTAACACATCCAGCATCAATGTACGACTACAGGTAAGGCAGCGTCTTTTTATTCTTTTTCTTTGTTCCATCGGGAATACACAACCGAACGTTGAACTCTTAATTACCACCAATCTTCATGATCAGTCGTCAGCTTCCGAGCTTTCATCAAAAGCCTTTGACTGCATTGGTCGGCAGAAGAAAGGATGCCTGCCTTTATCTTTGTCGAGAGAGCAAGAGGACTGGTAAGATCCAGGCAGATTTACCCGCGCAATGAACACGTGTCAAATTTAAATCATTAAAAAAACATGGACTCTATCATCTCTAAAATGTACGAAATAGTTCTCCCGAGATTGCTGTCACCATGGAAAAATGATGCCTGTGAAGTGTAGCCTCAGGAGGGCCCTAGACCCACACTGCTGTGGCCTGAACAACCATCCTGTACAAATGATAAACATGTACAGGTATTGTAACTGTCCACATTATCCTTGGAAACGACAGACATCACACAGGCTGAACAGACTAAACCAGAAGCAAATGCAAGGCTTTCAAAGCCTACATGTCAGTGACAGACTTCACATAGTTACACAGACTAAACTGGAGACAAAACAAGGCTCTAACAGCCTGCATGACAATGAGAGGTTTCACTTTGTTATACACTGGTGTGTGACCAACCTCAAAAGGCGCAGCCTAAACATAAAGGTTGAAATTCAACATTTTTTGTCGCTGTTCTTCTTTATATCACCGTCGGCTGGACACACAGGGATAAAATGGATGTCAGCCTCAGCAGCGAATGTACACTATGCATTGAATGTGATGCAGAGGATTACCTCCCATATCCAATGCTTCAGTGTAGACATTGCACCACAGCTGCATTCAGTCAAACACATTCTTTGCAAATTTATTGGTAGTTATAAATGAAAAGAACTCCTTCAAATGACTTTGTGTAAGTATATATTTGTAAAAATCCATAACTTGTTTAAATAAGACTGTCAAACGCATGCAGTCGGTAATCTGTATTCTCCATTTATATCTTCTAAAAACCGTTGAAACAGATTGTAACACCTGAACGCACCAAACAAAAGGAGGTTAATGTTTCTCATAAGTTGTACGAACATTGAAACCCCATGCAGGCTTCCTAAGTCCTTCAGTATTATGCACACTGTTCACCTTTTACAATGACAATTACGTGTCCTTCCTCACCGATTCAATGTCAACAGGACCTTAATACAACAACGTTTAAAGAGAGTTCAACTACTCCGTGTCTATAAGCATTGTCGCGATAAAAAAAAAAAAAAATCATGCGTCTGATGTATCAAAAGGGGGTACGCGAAAGTCCGGAAGAAATTCACCAAGGCGGAGTTCATACGAAAGACAATTCTAATTCGAAAAAGGCACATAGAGCAAAGAGCGTTAAAAAACGTGTTCGTGGTGGTAGAAGGAGTAACTGGACCATTTAGTCATGCTTCAAGATCAACAGGACTTGCTAGAACCATTCTACAAGGAACAGTGCGAGGAGGCGGAAGGAGAGGAAGACAGAGAAAGAGATGGGATGACGGCTTCAGAGCATGGACTGGTCTCACATTCAGCAGTTGCGTAAGAGCGTCTAGGAACCGGGAGGAGTGGAGGAAGATGGTTTCGAAGTTTTCTGTGGCGCCCCAACGGTTCTCCAACACTCTGGGATAGGCGGTAGGTGATAGATGATAGGATGGAGCAAAACGAGAGACTGCTACACAAGAAGCGGAGAGTTCTTGATGGTGACCACAAATCAACAAAATTTGACAGGCAAACCCGGTATATAGCTGAGTGGGACTGCTCTGGTGCATAAAGGAGCGACTTTTACACCCCTGTTCTTGCTTCCGTACGAATCAAGTGTGAAGAACGGAGGTGGGGTACGATATGGTTGGTTTATGGAAATATAAGGAATCGACGAGTTGTTTTGTTTTGACGTTTTCCGTATTTTCGAACATTTTACGAACAGCCACCTCGATGAGTTACAACAGAGTGAACCTACTACCACGACGGTCTGTCATCCATGTAGTGTCAGAATATCCAATAAATATGTATCGTCTTGGTGGACAGAGAGAGAGAGAGAGAGAGAGAGAGAGAGAGAGAGAGAGAGAGAGAGAGAGAGAGAGAGGTGAGTCAGATGAGAGAGAGAAAGAGAGAGAAGAGAGAGGAGAAAGAGAGAGAGAAAGAGAGAGAAAGAGGAGAGAGAGAGAGAGAGAGAGAGAGAGAGAGAGAGAGAGAGAGAGAGACAGAGAGTGAGAGAAGAGAGGAGGAGAGAGGAACTGACTATAGTCAGACAGAGTGAAAGAGAGAGAGGAACGACAGTCATATAGAGTGAGAGAGAGAGAGAGAGAGAGAGAGAGAGACGGAGAGAGAGAGATAGAGAGAGAGAGGAAGAGAGCGAGAAAGGGAGAGACAGACAGATAAACAGACAGGCAGAAAGGCAGGCAGCCAGGGAGACAAACAGACAGACAGGCAGGCAGACAGACAGAGACAGAGACAAAGATAGATAGATAGATAGATAGATAGATAGAGAGATGAGAGAGAGAGAGAAGGGAGAGAGAGAGAGAGAGAGAGAGAGAGAGAGAGAGAGAGAGAGAGACATACAGTTTATGATACATCATCTATCTTCAGTGTGTGTGTGTGTGTGTGTGTGTGTGTGTGTGTGTGGTGTGTGTGTGTGTGTGTGTGTGTGTGTGTGTGGTGTGTGTGTGTGTGTGTGTGTGTGTGTGGGGTGTGAGTTGTAGTATGTATGTGTGTGTGGTGTGCGTGTGTGTGTGTGTGTGGTGTGTGTTGTGGTGTGTGTGTGTGTGTGTGTGTGTGTGCGTGCGTGCGTGCGCGCGCGCATGCGTGCGTGCGTGCGAGCGCGCGCGCGCGCGCGCGTCTGTGTGTGTGTGTGTGTGTGTGTGTGTGTGTGTGTGTGTGTGGTTGTGTGTGTGTGTGTGTGTGTGTGTGTGTGCGTGCGTCTGTGTGTGTGTGTGTGTGTGTGTGTGTTGTGTGTGTGTGTGTGTGTGTGTGTGTGTGTGTGTGTGCGCGCGTGTGTGTGTGTGAGCGTGCGTGCGTGCGCGCATGCGTGCGTGCGTGCCAGTGTGTGTGTGTGTGTGTGTGTGTGTGTGTGTGTGTGTGTGTGTGTGTGTGTGTGTGTGTGTGTGTGTGTGAGGAGATAGATAGAGACAGAGAGAGAGAGGAGTGAGAGGAGAGAGAGAGAGAGATGAGAGAGAGAGGGAGACAGACAGACAGACAGACAGACAGACAGACAGACAGACAGGACAGACAGACAGACACAGACACAGACACAGACACTGACGGAGAGAGGTGGGAAACACGTTTTATGACGAATTACTCATCCTCCACGTCTTCAGACTTGCGGTTGCTTCAGGGCGAAGAGGATAGAAACTCACGCTTGGAACGTTAATGAACGAAGCGTTTCTTCGTTCTCTTTGAGCTGAGATGGCCATGATATATTTTGAATTAGGCTCATGGCAACCAAAAACAAACAAACAAACACAAAAAAAAAAAAACAAAAGCAAACAAGAACACAGAATGTAGATGGGTTGTCAGGCTTTGTGTCAGATCAGATCACTGGATGTCACTGTAAGCACAGGCGAGGTGCTGGCCATCTTTGTCATGCCGGGAAAAAAATCATTTGACCCACGAAGGAAATCAACAGAGCAGCTGATCTGCTCATGTCCAGTTCAAGCATCAAATCGGTCTCGCGACTGCCTAAAAGAACTGGGGTAAATAACACTACACAGAACAACAACGACAACAACATCATCATCAACAACAACAACAACAACAACAACAACAACAACACACAACAACACATAAAACACACATACACACACCCTCGCGCGCGCGCGCGCGCGCCCACGCACGCACGCACGCACGCACACACACACTGGGAATGCAGCATCTGGACACAGCACTGGGAATGACACAACACAGGGAATGACACACCACTGGGAATGACACACCACAGGGAATGACACAGCACTGGGAATGACACACCACAGGGAATGCAGCATCTGGACACAGCACTGGGAATGACTCACCACAGGGAATGACACAGCACCACAGGGAATGACACACCACAGGGAATGACACACCACAGGGAATGCAGCATCTGGACGCAGCACTGGGAATGACACACCACAGGGAATGACACACCACACAGGACAGACACACCACAGGGAATGACACAGCACTGGGAATGCATCACACCACAGGGAATGCAGCATCTGGACACAGCACTGGGAATGACACACACACAGGGAATGACACACCACAGGGAATGACACACACCACAGGGAATGCAGCATCTGGACACAGCACTGGGAATGACACAGCACTGGGAATGAGCATCTGGACACACACACAGAATGCAGCATCTGGACACACAGCACTGGGAATGCAGCATCTGGACACAGAATGACAACCACAGCATCTGGACACACCACAGGGAATGCAGCATCTGGACACAGCACTGGGAATGCACACCTGGACACAGGAATGACACACCACAGGGAATGACACAGCACTGGGAATGCAGCATTTGGACACAGCACTGGGAATGCACAGCACTGGGAATGACACACCACAGGGAATGACACAGCACTGGGAATGACACACCACAGGGAATGGGAATGCCACAGGGAATGACACACCACAGGGAATGCAGCATCTGGACACAGCACTGGGAATGACACACACAGCACAGGGAATGCAGCATCTGGACACAGCACAGGGAATGCAGCACACCACAGGGAATGACACACCACAGGGAATGGCAGCACTGGGGAACAGCAGGATGACACAGCACAGGGAATGCAGCATCACACCACAGCACAGGGAATGCAGCATCTGGGACACAGCACTGGGAATGCAGCACATGGAATGACACACCACAGGGAATGACACACCACTGGGAATGACACAGCACTGGGAATGCAGCATCTGGACACAGCACAGGGAATGCAGCATCTGGACACAGCACAGGGAATGCAGCATCACACACACACAGGGAATGAATGACACACAGCACAGGGAATGGCACACATCAGGGAATGACACACCACAGGGAATGCAGCATCTGGACACAGCACAGGGAATGCACACATCACAGGGAATGACACACCACAGGGAATGGGACACACCACAGGGAATGACACACACACAGGGAATGCAGCATCTGGACACAGCACTGGGAATGCAGCATCTGGACAC
>JADBJO010005983.1:130193-132693 GCA_016801955.1 Conus betulinus | reverse complement strand
CACACACACACACATGCGCGCGCGCACGCGCATACACACACACACAAACACACACCAAACACACACGGGCACACACACACCAACACACACACCCACACACACACACACACACACCACAACACCACGACACCCACCACAGAGAGATAGAGAGAGAGGGAGAGAGGAGAGAGAGGTGGAGGAGAGAGAGATTGAGGAGTGAGTGTGAGAGAGGGAGAGGAGAGAGAGAGAGGAGAGAGAGAGGAAGAGTGGAGAGAGTGAGAGGAAGAAGAGAGGAAGAGAAGGACTCGTGACATTTAATGTGAGGCCATCAGCCTATTCACATTCTGTGTTTTATTTTTTTTTTTTTTGCGCAACGAAAAGTCAATCAATTTTACCTAATTAGAACCCTGTAAATTGTACCATTTACTGCAACCAACATTCTTTATTTTTCATGGCAATAGTACATGCAGAATTCTATCTTAATTTTACATAATACTTCTTCGTATGTTCTCCTTATGAGCGTAAAGTAGGTATAAATATTATTGTTTTAAAAAACATAATATTAAAATACTTGTTGATAATAGCATACAAAACACATGTTTTTTTTTTTTTTTTTTTTTTTTGGGGGTCTATTCCATTTTTCCCTCATCGTAATATAAGAGAGAGAGAGAGAGAGAGAGAGAGAGAGAGAGAGAGAGAGAGGAGAGAGAGAGAGAGACAGAGAGACAGACAGAGAGACAGACAGACAGAGAAGAACAGACAGACAGACAGCAGACAGACAGGGACAGACAGACAGAAAAACTGACAGACAGAGAGGCTGACAGACAGACAGAGAGAGGTTTTGTGTGCGTGCGCACGCGCATCTGTGTGTGTGTGTGTGTGTGTGTGTGTGGTGTGTGTGTGTGGGTGTGTGTGTGTGTGTGTGTGTGATATGTGTGTAAGAGTGTGTGTGTGTGTGTGTGTGTGTGTGTGTGTGTGTGTGTGTGTGTGTGTGTGCGTGCGTGCGTCTTGTCTGTTTTTCTATCTGTGTGTCTGTCTTTCTGTCTGTCTGTCAGTCTCTGTGTGTTTATGCATATATGAAAAAAAAGCATAATCATAATGAAAGTCGATGAGGTTGGGGACATTGGTTTTTCAAACAGACTGGCATCAATGGCAGACTTGATTGTTAAAAATCAATATTCTCCTTTGCACAGAAAAGTTCTCTAAATTAGATTTGCTTCCCCTCTGACTCGATTTCCTGCTCGTCGACACACCGATTACCTCACGCCTCCTTCCTTCATCATCCTTCCCCTTCCCCACTCCACTGCCCTGCCCCCCCCCCCCCCCCCCTCCTCATCTTTCCTCTCATTCCAATTCTCTCTTTATACTTGCGCTCCATCCCCCCCCCCCCCCCCCCCTCCCCTTCATCTTTTTCTCTCATTCCAATTCTCTCTTTACTATACTTGCGCTCCATCCTCCAGTTCCCCCCCTCGTTTTCTCCCTATCCCCTCTCATCTAATCTTACATTTGTGGATCTAGTAAGAAAACAGGAGGAGTTTGACAGAAATACAATCTTGAGCTGATCTTGAAATCGATTGATAATGATCCCACACCCAAAAGCGATAGCAGACAGGGGAAGCACCAGTGAAAATATGCATCAAGGGGTAGCGCGCCACAAGAAAGGTTACACTCGTCACCGAATCGGGTACCCAGATATGTAATCTGTGTATATTTATATGCATATCGTGTGTCAACGCATGCAAATATGAGAGAGAGAGAGAGAGAGAGAGAGAGAGAGAGAGAGAGAGAAGGGGGTGGGCAGGCAGAGAGAGAGAGAGAGAGAGAGAGAGAGAAGGGGGTGGGCAGGCAGAGAGAGAGAGAGAGAGAGAGAGAGAGAGAGAGAGAGAGAGAGAAAGAGAGAGAGAGAGAGAGAGAGAGAGAGAGAGAGGAGGAAGAGGAAAACGAAAGTGGAAAGTCAAAGTCATCGATCTATGTTCAGTGTTTCTATTTTATCATCACTTAAATCTTGCAAACAAACCGGATATTTTGTCTCCTCTTTTAATAGCTAGGGTCTGGGCGTACATCTATTCCAACTAGCCGTTGCTTTTTTGTTTCTTCGTTTTCGTTTTGTTTTGGTGCAGAAATTCATAGGCAGATACTTTCTCTGTGGGGTTCTCTACTCTTAGATCTGAATTCTCTCTCCCCCTCCCCCTGTTTTTGCTGGTCAGTATTATGCGAAGGGAAAGCGAAACAACTCTGCCACCTGGAGGTATTCTTTGACTGCGTGTGTGGCTTGTTTCAGATTTTATGATGTGTGCATTTGAGAACAGGTCATAGGTATTCCGCTTCGTGGTTTCTTTTTGTCTTGAGAGAAACCTTGAAACAACCTAAAAATGTATATCTCTTATAACAAATAATTTTACATCTGTGCGTGATAGAGAGGGACAGACAGAGAGAGAGACAATCGGACAGACAAGCAGGTAGAACGACCGACAGACAGAAAGCATTTCAAATGATGAATATTTTAAGCGCACGCAGTCAG
>JADBJO010005983.1:120193-125193 GCA_016801955.1 Conus betulinus | reverse complement strand
TGTGGTGTGTGTGTGTGTGTGTAATCTAATAGTTATAACTGACATTTCCTGTTACGCACCAAGTAAGGTTTCTGCACCAGGCCATAATATCACAGAAAACCGCTGGATGGATCTTCACCATATTTGGCATGCATCTTCACTTAACCGATAAAAAGGTCTTGACGGGGCCCGATTTTCAAAAAAAGGGGGTAGTTTAAAATAAAGAAATAAATAAACATTTCTACCCTTGCGCCAACAGGGATTCACGCTGAATGAAGTTGTCACACACACACACCCTTGCGCGGAGCACGAAGGGACAGTAGGGGGGGGGGGGAAGGGGGTAGAGAATGGGAGCGGGATGATGACTGACGGGAGCGGGACAACGGGGCAGAAGAACAAAAGCGGGCTGCAAGCTTACACAGTGAGACTGAAGAGGAAACACAGGAGCGCGCCTTGCAGCCATGGATTCACGCTGAATGGCGTTGTCACACACAAATGACGTCTTCGGAAAAAAAAAAAAAAAATGACGTAATTACTAACAATGACGTATCAATCGAGCAGAAAGAGAAAGGAGAGTGTCAAAAGACCACTTGCTGGGCTGCTTTATGAGACAAGAGTGGGAGAACGGGGCGGGAGCGGGTACAAGCTACATCAACGCGGGTAAGCTAATACAATCTATGAACTGGAATATGAGTGTGTATTTCTGAAACGTTTATAATTTACGATGAGAAAACAGAAATCTAGATACACTATTTTGACACATACTCTTTCTTTATATGAAAAAAAAAAACAACAACCCTTATACGACCGCTTATTTGTACTATAACGGATACCCGTAAAAGTATTTTACAGATATCTACTGGTTAAAGTTTATATTGATCTGGAAATAGCTCTTCTAGATGTTCACATTATTTGCAACGTATTTCCAATGGTAGCAATATCTCCGATCTCTGCAAAAAGAACGTTAAAGGAAAGGAAAATAAATATCACCACCTTTCAGGTTAATAACCAGTTCGTCAATCCACTTCCTTGCTTAGGAAAGTACACACACATACACGCGCGCGCGCGCACACGCACATTACACACACACACACGTACACACACACACACACACACACACACACACGCATGCACACACGCACTCGCATGCACGCACGCGCACGCACGTACGCACACGCACACACACACACACACACGCACACACACACACACACACACACACACACACACACACACACACTTACACACGCACACACACACACACACACACATGCACGCAGGCGCACAGACACAGACACACACGCACACGCGCGCGCGCGCCCCCCCCCCCCCCTCTCTCTCTCTCTCTCTCTCTCTCTCTCTTCTCTCTCTCTCTCCCCTCTCCCCCACTTTCTCCCTCTCTCTGTGCGCGGGCGCGGGCGAGGATACATGTGTGTGCGCGCTCGCGCGCGCGAGCCTGTGTTCTAAAAAAGGACAGGTAATTACAATGGAAGTTGATGAGGTGAAGAACATCGATTTGCAGAGGGACTCCAAGTCATTGTTCACATCAGTAGCAGCTCCGGCTGTTGGAATCAATAGTCCCCTTTTGCAGAGAAAAGTTCTCCCAATTAGAGTTGCTTCCCCTCTCACCCGATGGCTGCCCGTCAACCTATCAAGCCCCCCCCACCCCCACCCTCCACACCTCCATCCACCCCCCCCACCCCAACCCAATATACACGCCGTCCTCTCCCCTCTTCTTGTTTCCCTTCTTGGTCCTCGCCCTCCACCCTTAACTCCTAACCCTCTCCCACCCTCTCCTTACACCCATCTTATCTTATCTTCTTCTCTTATGTTCTTCACATTTGCTATCGTACAGGGAGAAGAGAAATTTTCACACACACACACACACACACGCGCGCACGCACGCACGCACGCAGCACGCACGCACGCGCACGCACACACACACACCACACACATCTAAACAGATTTTGAAATCTATCGATGATGATTTACATCCAGGGCGATAGCAGAGGTAGAAGCCACAGGTCAAAATGATATGCATAACGGGGATAGCCAATCACATGACAGTCTACACATGTCAACGAGTCACGCAGCCCGGCACGTAATGTCCATTGGTCTAAGGTGCATTCACATTTTGGGGAGAGAGAGAGAGAGAGAGAGAGAGAGAGAGAGAGAGAGAGAGCCAACTCAATCCAACTCAAATACTTTAATTGCGAAGGCCACCGACGTATCTGCAATTAGGTCAAAAATAAAAACAGAACACACACACACACACACACACACCACACACACACGCGCGCGCGCGCGCACTCGGCGCAAATACTGAAAATTATGAAAGAAAATATTTGCATTACAAAATAACCTTCTTGAAACTACTCTGGCATTTGAATGCTAACTGATAACAGTTCCTCTCTTCGTTTTAGTTCTTTAAACATGAACATAGATACAGTGCGTGTTACAAATCTTTTCATTTTTGAAGTAAAAGAAGTAATGACACTTGATGAATACTTCTAGTATGAGGCAAAATGCATTTATCTCTTAAATCTTTATAGGATTGACAAACAATCAAAAAAAAACAAAAAATTTTTCGTTGTCGATTTGATTACTGAATGGACAGTTTTTGGAGTTTAGTGTATATATTTGACGGACATTCTAACTACAAATACCAAGTCGAAATCTTACGAACACTTTGCGAAATTTAGGAATTCTATCAGTTAAATATTTCTCAGACTGCCATAGGGATTTGAAGGAACGATATGTTGAATATCTGTCACTATCAAATATTTTACTCTCCCAATTTTGTCTACAACGGTCAATCATGCGTTGTTTAAGTTCATGTAAAATAGTTTCTCGTAGTTCACTCCACGATTTAACCAAACAAAAGGAAAGCCATAAGTGTCCAAACAATGTTTTATCGAAGATACCCAATTTGTTTGTACATTCCAATTTCTTGTACATTGAAATCTTTTTGATTTTTTCCATTTCACGTGTTGACTTTATTGCACCATCTACAGAGAGAGAGAGAGAGAGAGAGAGAGAGAGACGGAGAGAGAGAGAGAGAGAGAGAGAGAGAGATGAGAAAGAAAAAAGGGGGAAATGGAAAAAAATCAATCCACGGTTCAGATTCTGTCCGCTAGTCTTCAGTCTAATCTTTGAGGTGAATAGAAAGGGAAAACGGCCCCAAGATTTCAAAGACGCCTCCATTGTACACATCCACAAGAGGAAGGGTGATAAAGCGTCCTGTGACAAGCATCATGGGATATCCCTCTTGTGCATCACTGGAAAGATTCTTGCCAGGGTCATCTTGAACAGACTCATCACCCACATAGCAGATTCCATTGTCCCTGAATCACAGTGCAGGTTTCGCGCAGGCAGGGGCACAACTGACACGGTACTTGTTGTTCGCCAGCTACAGGAGAAGTGTCGTGAGCAGAATCTGGGAGCTCCACATGGTGTCTTTTGATCTCATCAAGGCTTTTGACACCGTTTACAGGACTGGCTTGTGGAAGATCCCTTACAAGTTTGGTTACGCGGAAAAGCTCATTTCACTGATCGCTTCATTCCATGATTATATGCAAACGAGGGTGCAAGAAAACGGCGATACCTCTGACTCCTTCCCGGTGAAAAACGGAGTGAAGCAGGGAAGTGTTTCAGCTCCCACCCTCTTTTCCATTTTGTTTGCTGCACTGCTGACTGGTGCATTCCGGAACTATGTCAAAGAGGGTATACACCCAGTTTCATTCAGATGGCAAAATCTTCAACTTTTGACGACTACAGGCCATGTCTGACGTATTTGATGCCCTTCTGAGAGAGTCCCTGTTTGCAGATGACTGTGCACTGGCCGCGCACTCCCATGAAGACACCCAATGCATCACAGATCACCCTGCAACGGCCTGTCAACGCTTTGGACTTACAATAAGTCTTGGTACGACCGAGGCCATGATCCAGCCTTCACCGTCCGCTGCTGGCAGAGCTTCATCACCACCTAGTTCTGCTTGGGCAGCACTGTAAGCAGCAATGGATCTTTGGATGCAGAAGTGATGTTGCGCATCTCAAAGGCCACCTCTGCCTTTGGCAGACTCTTAAAGAGTCTGGCAAGACCATGGCATCAGATTGTGCATAAAGGCTGCTGTTTACAGAGGTATGATTCTGAGTGCTCTCCTCTCTTATGTTGTGAGACGTGGACCACGTACAGCCGACGCATCCACCAATGGGAATAGTTCCATCAACGATATTTGAGCAAGATCTGCAGCATCAAACCTACAGGTCCTGAAGAAGTGTGACTTACCCAGCACTGAGTGTGTACTCATCAAAAGCCAAATTCCATGGACAGGACACGTTGTCCGTATGGAGGACAGCAGAATTCGAAAGATGCTGCTCTATGAACAACTGAAGGAAGCACAACGTGAGCAAGGAAGATCTTTTAAGAGATATAAAGACACCTTGAAGGCCAGCCTCAGAAGCCGTAACGTCGACACTGCTTTCTGGGAAGATGTCGCCCCTGGCAGAACACAGTGGAAACAAAGGTGGACCCAGGGCACAAAGGCATTGGAGAGCAACAGAGCAGCCGCCATCCAGGAAAAGAGAAATCGGAGAAAAAGGGGGCCATTCTTGAAGCATTCCATTCCACGCAGCGTCTGTGGACGACTTTGTGCCTCAGGAACTGGTCTTCATTCCCACAGGAGGACCCACATCAGCAGATGACCTGCCCGCCTACTCGTCCTTCGGACACGATGGGAGATTTTTCATCGTCATCATCATCATCATCATCATCATCATCATCATCATCATCATCATCATCATCATCATCATCATCATCGTCGTCGTCGTCGTCGTCATCATCATCAACAGTTTTTGAGGGAAAAAGAGATAAATATTGTCTTGAGCTGAAAAAAAAAAAACCCATCTAAACAGATTTTAAAATCTATCGATGATCATTCACATTCCAAAACGATGGCAGAGAGTTTGAAGCTTCAGGTCAACTTTGTATTACGGGATTGCTAATCACACGAAAATTTACA